>JAWZYU010000356.1:0-167735 GCA_038380435.1 Ryuthela nishihirai | reverse complement strand
CTTCAATCCCTCTTCTAGCCTATTGTGCCGACTGCGCACCCCAAGTTAGTCGTATACGGCCATAAGACTTCTGGAGCTGATCTCACTGCAAGCAGCCAGCTTTAGACCAGAAAACAACATCTTATGAGTCACGCACACCCCCATCAGCACTCAAGAACACACTTAATACATAAAATATCCACAATCATAAAAATACAATAAAAATCAATACATCAATAAATAAATAAAAATAAATACCCCCTCAAGCAGCTGCTTGCCACAGAGGTCTGACAGGAGCCTGTCAGTTTATATGCCATAGTAGGAGATCTGAGAGGATGGCAGGACCTCAGCAGAAAAACGACACACACATCCATGCCTAATTCCGGGGCTCGAACCCAGGTCCCTTAGATCAGTAGCCAAGCGTGCTAACCACTCGGCCACGGGACGGCAATACATCAATAAATAAATAAAAATAAATTAGAGGGACACGACAGCACCTGTCCTCAAGAATAACCCTTGGATTATCAATTCTCGAAAAAGCAAAAATATTCGCTTGGAAGTACCAGATACCCATTGTCACATGGTCGCCAATAATTTAATAAAGGCCATACATTAAAACAAACTTGACACAGGGACATTCCTCATGGAGGGTTGAAATGTAATTTGCAGTTCTCAATATTTTTTCTATACAAATGGTCATGTCACAAGGACCCCATGACTTCAGAGCTGTGTAGAGGGCCCCACTGGGGAGTTGTTTGCTGGAATTTTCCATCAAAGCCATTCAGGGTGTTCTCATAGGGTATGGCGTTCCTGCACACGGGACCACGGCTTAACTTCTAATCCGACGGTGGGGTACTTCCCAGTATTGAGTACCATCTCTGCCAGCGCATAAACTATCACCCTGTCCACGGTCAAAAAGGGCACATTGATGATCTTGGAAAGTCCGCCGTCCATCGGAGCGGTTCAATGAATAGGAGAGCCATATCCTGTGCACTTTAGAGAAGACACTGGGTGGCCTTGACAGGTGGCTTCCATCTGTCTCCTAACAGGTATCCAGTCGGTCCCTTCCCCAATATTCTTTGAGCCCTCGGGTTCTTGTGACCTGGCTATTCAGTCCATTGTATGGAAAAAGTGCAACTCAGAGATAAGAAAAAACCCAACTCATCTGCTGAACGGCTGCGTTTCCACGCCCAACGGTGTCCTCTTTCTGATAGAGGACAGGTCGAGGGTTTTGCAGAAATAAATCTAAACATTGGCACAATTGGGACTCGGATCTGGGAACTGCCGATTATGAATTGGCGCGCTACAGACTGACCCCCCCCCCCCCACACACACACACACACACACGCACACAAACATCAGTTGGGTTGTTTTACCTGTGAGCGGCGCTTTTTTTTGCAAACAATGGGCTAAATGGCCAGGTCACAAGGTTGGGTTGGGTTATTTTACCTCTCAGCGGCACTTTTTTGCACACCATGGGCTAAATGGCCAGGTCACATGGACCCCGAAGGCTCAGAGAAGGTTGGGGGAGGGGACCCACTGTAACAAGCTGTTGGGAGACAGATGGTAGCCTCCCGTCAAGGCCATCCAGCGTGTTCTTTAACGTGCACAGGGTATGGCTCTCCCGCACACGGGGCCACGGCTTAACGTCCCATCCGACGGACGGCGGCCTTTCCAAGTCCAGCGGTGACCCTACTGACTGTGGACAAAGCGAGGGGGGGGGGGCTAGTGTGCGGAGATAAATTTCGACGCTGGCCCAGGTGGGACTCGAACTTGAGATGTTGAGAACTGCAAATCATGAGCCTGGCGCGCTACCGACTGAGCCACCCCCCTCCCAAACAAGAGGGTTCTATTAAATTATCACATAACATATATATATATATCATTCTTATATTCCTACATAACAGTTGGTGAAATTCTCAGCAGAGATTTTGATTTCGATCCAACCAAAATAATGAAAAAATGTCACTGGGCCAATCATATTATGAGGCTTTGTCACTGGGCCAATCATTAAGAGGCTTTGTCACTACTACAATATCAAAATCCCGCTCAATAGCATCAATATCGTCCTTGTAAAAATAATACTCAATTCGAGCTCAAAATGATCGGACTAATCTTCACACTTTCCTCATAAAGTTCATATCTGACTAACACCAACAAGTTTCGGTATCCATCCCCCAAAGGAACAGGGGTGGCTCAGTCGGTAGCGCGCCATGCTCGTAATCTGCAATTCCCAGGTTCGAGTCCCAGCTGGGTCAGCGTAGAGACCGAAGGCTCAGAGAAGGTTGTGGGAGGAGACCCACTGGAACAGCTGTTGGGAGACAGATGGTAGCCTCCCATCAAGGCCATCCAGCGTGTTCTTTAACGTGCACAGGGTATGGCTCTCCCGCACAGGCCACGGCTTAACGTCCCATCAGACGGACGGCGGCCTTTCCAAGCCAATCGGTGTCCCCTACTTTCCGTGGGCAGAGTGGGGAATTTTTGCGGAGATAAATCTCAACGCTGACCCTGCTGGGACTCGAACCTGGGAACTACAGATTACGAGCCTGGCGCGCTACCGACTGAGCCACTCTCGCCGCGGCCTTGACGTGAGACTGGCATTTGTCTCCCAACAACTGTTTCGATGTCTTCCCTCCCCCAGGGGCGGGGGTGGCTCAGTCGGTAGCGCGCCAGGCTCGTAATCTGTAGTTCCCAGGTTCGAGTCCCAGCTGGGTCAGCGTTGAGATTTATCTCCGCAAAATTCCCCGCCCTGCCCACGGTCAGTAGGGGACACCGATGGGCTTGGAAAGGCCGCCGTCCGTCGGATGGGACGTTAAGCCGTGGCCCCGTGTGCGGGAGAGCCATACCCTGTGCACGTTAAAGAACACGCTGGTATGGCCTTGACGGGAGGCTACCATCTGTCTCCCAACAGCTGTTCCAGTGGGTCCCCTCTCCCAACCTTCTCTGAGCCTTCGGGGTCCTTGTGACCTGGCCATTTAGCCCATGGTGTGCAAAAAAGTGCCGCTCAGAGGTAAAACAATCCAATCCAATCCCTCCCCCAACTTTCTCTGAACCTTCGGGGTCCATGTGACTTGGCCATTTAGCCCATTGTGTGCAAAAAAATGCCTCTCAGAGCCAAACAACCAACCATCCCCCAAATCCTTCCCCTAATTGGGTTGGGTTGTTTTACCTCTGAGCGGCACGTTTTTGCACACCATGGGCTAAATGGCCAGGTCACATGAACCCCGAAAGCTCAGAGAAGGTTGGGGGAGGGGACCCACTGGAACATCTGTTGGGAGACAGATGGTAGCCTCCCGTCAAGGCCATCCAGCGTGTTCTTTAACGTGCACAGGGTATGGCTCTCCCGCACACGAGCCACGGCTTAAAGTCCCAAGCCTTTCCAAGCCCATCGGTGTCCCCTACTGACCGTGGGCAGTGGGGGGGTTGGAATTTTGCGGAGATAAATCTCAACGCTGACCCAGCTGGGACTCGAACCTGGGAACTACAGATTACGGGCCTGGCGCGCTACCGACTGAGCCACCCCCGCCCCTCCTTCCCCTAGTCCTTCTCTTCCCAGAGCAAGAACAAGTTGCTTGATAATCTCTCTACCAGTGCACGTAAGGCAAGCTCGTGCGCGAGAGAACTGCTGCCACCGGATAATATTGAATGTTATGGAATTTATGAAGGCCGCATTTACTGTCGCCTCGTTCGCACTACCAGTCATCCAATTCAGAGTCTGCCGACAAGCGTTTGTCCCCGGAAGTAATTAAATCACCAGCTTCCGCCATAATGAAAACATCGAGCTCAGCATAATAACCTCGGTTGTGTGCCATCGAATGCGCTTATGTTTCCAGAAAAATAGATTTTGTGGATCTTTTTTTCTTTCGTTCTTATCAACTTCTCTTATCTCTGGGTCTGCGACTCTTCGGTCTAACGTGTTTATGGAAATAAAAGTTTCATCCCAATAAAGCCTAAGTGCGCTGCAGGGGACAAAATTAAGGCCAGGTTATTTGTTCGCTATTCAAATTATTTATTACCCATTTGGCGACAAAACAAGTTAGCGAGGGCATTATTGAGAGAGATAATGGGTATATTAAAAAAAAAAGTTGAAAGAGTCACAAAGGGAGATATTTTAAAAAGCAATCTGGGCTGTAAAATTAGATTGAAAGCGCAGAAAAAAAAATAATTTTTTTATTAAGGTGCAAATTAAATGAAAAGTGTTGAAAAAAATATGAAATCGAGGCGAATTAAAATAATATACGAGGATCGGTCAGAAATTGCGTTTACGATGCATAGAGTTGAAGTTTTTCTATTATTGGATTTTTTTTATATGAATAATGTAGGCGTGGGCAGCGGTGGGGGGGAGGTTGGGTTTGTTTTACCTCTGAGCGGCACTTTTTTGCACACCATGGGTTAAATGGCCAGGTCACATGGAACCCGAAGGCTCAGAGAAGTTTGGGGGAGGGGACCAACTGGAACAGCTGTTGGGAGATAGATGGTAGCCTCCCGTCAAGGCCATCCAGCGTGTTCTTTAACGTGCACAGGGTATGTCTCTCCGCACACGGGGCCACTGCTTAACGTCCCATCCGACGGACGGCGGCCTTTCCAAGCCCATCGGTGTCCCTACTGACCGTGGGCAGGGCGGGTATTTTTGCGGAGATAAATCTCAATGCTGACCCAGCTAGGTGGGGGGGAGGAGATATGTTAAAAAAACCATCAGGAGTAGCAAAAATTAATGTTATTTTTTTAGTGGTTAGCGAGCTTGGCTGCTTACAAAAGTGACATCGGTTTGAGGGTTAAGGTATGAATAGTTGGGGCGGGGGTGGCTCAGTCGGTAGCGCACCAGGTTCGTTGGGTTGGGTTGTTTTACCTCTGAGCGGCACTTTTTTGCACACCATGGGCTAAATGGCCAGGTCACATGGACCCCGAAGGCTCAGAGAAGGTTGGGGAAGGGGACCCACTGGAACAGCTGTTGGGAGACAGATGGTAGCCTCCCGTCAAGGCCATCCAGCGTGTTCTTTAACGTGCACAGGGTATGGCTCTCCCGCACACGGGGCCACGGCTTAACGTCCCATCCGACGGACGGCGGCCTTTTCAAGCCCATCGGTGTCCCCTACTGACCGTGGGCAGGGCGGGGAATATTGCGGAGATAAATCTCAACGCTGACCCAGCTGGGACTCGAACCTGGGAACTACAGATTACGAGCCTGGCGCGCTACCGACTGAGCCACCCCCGCCCCACCACCAGGTTCGTAATCTGCAGTTCCCAGGTTCGAGTCTCAGCTGGGTCGACGTTGAGATTTATCTCCGCAAAATTCCCCGCCCCGCCCACGGTCAGTAGGGGACACCGAAGGGTTTGGAAAGTCCACCATCCGTCGGATGGGACGCTAAGCCTTGGCCCCGTGTACGGGGAGTTATATATACACGTTAAAGACCCTATGCACGTTAAAAAAACCCTATGCACGTTAAAGAACAGGCTGAATGTCTTTGATGAGAGGCTACCATCTGTCTCCCAACAGCTGACTCAGTGGGTCCCCTCCCCAACCTTCTCTGAGCCTTCGGGGTCCATGTGACCTGGCCATTTAGCCTATGTTTGCCCACAACCCAACTGTTTGTGCCCATGGTTTTAGCTCATGGTGTGCAAAAAAAATACCACTCAGTGGTAAAACAACCCAACGCAAGGATGTTTGTATCGTCTTTCTGCCGGGGTTTCGCCTTCCTCACAGGTTTCTCTGCGGCGTGTTAAACTGTCAGGCTCTTCTCAGACCTTCTCTGCGGCGTGTTAAACTGGCAGGCTCTTCTCAGACCTCTGCGGCGTGTTAAACTGGCAGACTCCTGTCAGACCTTCTGTGCGGCGTGTTAAACTGGCAGGCTCCTGTCAAACCATCTCTGAAGCGTGTTAAACTGGCAGGTTCCTGTCAGACCCTCTCTGCGGCGTGTTAAATACGCAGGCTCCTGTCAGACCTTCTCTGCGGCGTGTTAAACTGGCAGGCTCCTGTCAGACCATCTCTGAAGCGTGTTAAACTGGCAGGTTCCTGTCAGACCCTCTCTGCGGCGTGTTAAACTGGCAGGCTCCTGTCAGACCTTCTCTGCGGCGTGTTAAACTGGCAGGCTCCTGTCAGACCATCTCTGAAGCGTGTTAAACTGGCAGGCTCCTGTCAGACCCTCTCTGCGGCGTGTTAAACTGGCAGGCTCCTGTCAGACCATCTCTGAAGCGTGTTAAACTGGCAGGTTCCTGTCAGACCCTCTCTGCGGCGTGTTAAACTGGCAGGCTCCTGTCAGACCTTCTCTGCGGCGTGTTAAACTGGCAGGCTCCTGTCAGACCATCTCTGAAGCGTGTTAAACTGGCAGGCTCCTGTCAGACCCTCTCTGCGGCGTGTTAAACTGGCAGGCTCCTGTCAGACCATCTCTGAAGCGTGTTAAACTGGCAGGTTCCTGTCAGACCCTCTCTGCGGCGTGTTAAACTGGCAGGCTCCTGTCAGACTTTCTCTGCGGCGTGTTAAACTGGCAGGCTCTTGTCAGACCTTCTCTGTGGCAAACAGCTCTGTTTGAAAGGCTAATTTATTTACTTTTTTTATTTTTAATAGCAAGGAACTATTGTTTTCTGGCCTCCTCAGGTGTGTTATGGTATGACCTATGGCATGATTGTTGTATTCCCAGTTATGCTCATGTGCATAATAACGTATTTCAGTCTTGAACATTGATATTCTGTGATAAGCACAGAATTTAATGGAAGTTGGGTTGTTTTACCTCTGAGCGCACTTTTTTTCACACCATGGGCTAAATGGCCAGGTCACAAGGACCCCGAAGGCTCAGAGAAGGTTGGGGGAGGGACCCACTGGAACAACTGTTGGGAGACAGATCGTTAACTCCTCGATCGACAGCCTCTCGTTAAGGCCATCAAGCGTGTTCTTTTTTTAATGGAAGCAAAAGATGACTTACAACATTATGACTCTTTGGAGTGAAACACATTATCTGCCCTGCTGTGCAAACAAATCATTCCATTCTTCCTCCATTCTTCCTCTTTTCGTCATCATTTTTATGGATTTAGTTATTTGAATTCCACCATTAATGGTAGATGCCACAAGGCCAACTTTCAGTGCACCGGCAATTACGTATGTGTGGGGAAATTTTCGGATGGAGGAGAATAGAGTTGGTGATCTTTGAACAGTTTTAAGTTACGTATATATTATTGCTAACAATATACAGGGTGAATCTGAAAAAGTGGGCAAAACTTTACGGGGTGGTAGAACGCAGCTATACGAGCAATATTCGTCATAGAACGTATGGGCGGAACGCAAACGGCGAGCCGCTAGGTGGCGTTGGAAATGGTATAAAAGGGTCGGTCCTCGCACCCAACGGCATTTCTACCGAGGATTGCCGAGAGGATGGCTGGTTATACTAACCACGAAATGGCGGATAAGCCTAATCTACGAGTGCCCCATTGAAACCGATATGGATCTAGTCGCCAGGATCGCCGTTGTTGCCGGCGATATTCGGAAAATGCCTGGTGTCTTCGCAAATGTGCGTCGGTCCCTATCCCGCAGGTGTGAAGCCTGCATTACAGCTGGCGGCAGCTCTTTTGAGCAATTTCTTTGAGCACGTACCTCAATTACATTCCTGTTAATAAAATGTTTTCTGAAGTATCTCCTCTCCTTCTTGTGTTCATTCTTTAAATGTGACAGTGGAAAACTACCTTTTAACTTCTCACCGCTTGCGTTCCGACCAAGGGCGGAGGTGGCTCAGTCGGTAGCGCGCCAGGCTCGTAATCTGTAGTTCCCAGGTTCGAGTCCCAGCTGGGTCAGCGTCGAGATTTATCTCCGCAAAATACCCCGCCCTGCCCACGGTCAGTAGGGGACACCGATGGGCTTGGAAAGGCCGCCGTCCGTCGGATGGGACGTTAAGCCGTGACCCCGTGTGCGGGAGAGCCATACCCTGTGCACGTTAAAGAACACGCTGGATGGCCTTGACGGGAGGCTACCATCTGTCTCCCAACAGCTGTTCCAGTGGGTCCCCTCCCCCAACCTTCTCTGAGCCTTCGGGGTCCATGTGACCTGGCCATTTAGCCCATGGTGTGCAAAAAAGTGCCGCTCAGAGGTAAAACAACCCAACCCGTTCCGACCATACATTCTATGACGAATATTGCTCGTATAGCTGCGTTCTACCACCCCGTAAAGTTTTGCCCACTTTTTCAGATTCACCCTGTATATAGGATGATAGTAAATGATCTGGTTTCAAAAAAATTATTTTTTAAATATTAAATGGCGTGCAGAAACGAAACTTATCCCATTGGAAAAATAGCTCAATTTTTTTTTTTCCCTTTTTGAACCTATTCTTTTTTCTGAGGCCTCCCTCACATATCTCTAAGGCTTGATAAACAGACAGGCTCCTATCACACTTTTGCGGAAAGCTCTTATTTTTTTAACAGTGGAAAGAATGATAAATAGTAGAGCTTTAAGCGAATATTACAAACGATAAATTGATCCTCAAGATCTGCAATTTTTCGGCAAGATTATGATAGTGCAGAGCAGTTGTGCAGCATTTAAATTGTCTACCATTTAATTTTTTTATAATATTCTAAACCGAATTAGTTGTACTTTCAACTACGCAAGACCATCTTTGTCTCTCTCACACCTTACCTCGCCGAGAGCAGGTGGGGATTTGGCGGAGATCAATCTGAAAGCTGCCACAGGTAGGAATCAACCCTGGGGACGGCAGATTACGACCCTACGAACCTGGCGCGAGATCGATTGACACTCTCCCCCCCTCTCCCCCCCCCCCAAAAAAAAATCACGATGGTCATTAGTCTGCAACCCATTACTGTACCCAACTAATGTTGGTTTTAGAATGACTTAACGTTTTGTGTTTCGTTCGAATTTTCGTGAAAAAAAAAATCCTATCCATTCCCAATGAGCCGCCAAAGTACAGTCGCTCAAAAAAATATCCAAACACTATGGTTGATTACAGAATTCAGAAAAAATATCTGGCAACGATTTTTTTAGAAATTAGTGATCTGGCAACCTTCGTATCACGTGACAGTATGGTCAACTCATCTGTATTGACTACGAAATGGCCGTAGAGATTTTTGTTTGTACATCTTAGAAGTTTATTTAGAATAATTTTTTTTTCTTTTTACCGTAAAAAAAAAGGTTTTTGCCTTGTTAAAAAATTGCGCTGTCTATCTTGGTGGCAAAATTTCGGTAACTGTCTTATAATTTCCTCTCTTCCTGATTGGTGTCTCATTTCATGTTTATTCTTTTGTGTTTGCATATTAATTACAAGGAGCAGGCCATTGCCTTATATTTTATACCCTGAAAACTGCTTTTAATAGGGTGGGGGTGGCTCAGTCGGTAGCGCGCCAGGCTCGTAATCTGCAGTTCCCAGGTTCAAGTCCCAGCTGGATCAGCGTTGAGATTTATCTCCGCAAAACTCCTCACCCTGCCCACAGTCAGTAGAGGACACCGATGGGCTTGGAAAGTCCGCCGTCCATCGGATGGGACGTTAATCCGTGTGCGCGAGAGCCATAACCTGTGAACGTTAAAGAACACGCTGGATGGCCTTGAAAGGAAACTACGATCTGTCTCCCAAAGCTATTCCAGTGGGTCTCCTCCCCCAACCTTCTCTGAGCCTTCGGGGTCCTTGTGACCTGGCCATTTAGCCCATGGTGTGCAAAAAAGTGCCGCTCAGAGGTAAAACAACCCAACTGATTTTAGCATCTTTTTATTCCATTCCGGTTATCATGATGTATTTTCTGCAGGTGGAGAGAGAGTTGACTCCGGGTTGCTCAGTCGGTAGGGCGTTAGGCTCTTAATCTGTACTTTCCAAGTTCAAGTCTCAACTGTTCCAGCGTAGAGATTTATCTCCGTTAAACCCCTACCGTGCCCTCGGCCAGTAGAGGGCACCACTGGGTATGGAAAGATCATCTCTCGGATGGGGTCGATCGTGGAAATTTCCATCTCTCTCCTAACAGCTGTCCAGTGGATCCCCTCCTCTTAACCTTCTCTGTGGGGCGGGAGTGGCTCAGTCGGTAGCGCGCCAGGCTCGTAATCTGTAGTTTCCAGGTTCGAGTCCCAGCTGGGTCAGCGTTGAGATTTATCTCCGCAAAACTTCTACGCCCTGCCCACGGTCAGTACGGGACACCGATGGGCTTGGAAAGGCCGCCGTCCGACGGATGGGACGTTACGTCGTGGTCCGTGTGCGGGAGAGCCATACCCTGTGCACATTAAAGAACACGCTGGATGGCCTTGACGGGAGGCTACCATCTGTCTCTCAACAGCTGTTCCAGTGGGTCCCCTCCCCCAACCTTCTCTGAGCCTTCGGGGCCCTTGTGGCCTGGCCATTTAGCCCATGGTGTGCAAAAAAGTGCCGCTCAGTGGTAAAACAACCCAATCCATATAACCTTCTCTGAGCCCTTGTGTTCCTTGTGACCTGGCCATTTCGATTAATCCCATTACTACTCAGACGAGAGAGGGGGTGGATAAGACTCTCTAGAAATAAATGCCTGCCCCGCCAAAAAAAGAGGGGGTGGATAAGTCGGTAGCACGCCAGGCACTACTCAGACATGTTGGGTTGTTTTACCTCTGAGCGGCACTTTTTTGCACACAATGGGCTAAATGGCCAGGTCACAAGGACCCAGAAAGCTCACAGAAGGTTGGGGGAGGGGACCAAATGGAACAGCTGTTGGGAGACAGATGGTAGCCTCCCGTCAAGGCCTTCCAGCGTGTTATTTAACGTGCACAGGGTATGGCTCTACCATACAAGGGGCCACGGATTAAAGTCCCATCCGACGGACGGCGGCCTTTCAAAGCCCATTGGTGTCCCCTACTGACCGTGGGCAGGGCGGGAAATTAAAGGTCCTGCCATCCTCTCAGACCTTCTACTATAGCATATAAACTGACAGGCTCCTGTCAGACTTCTGTGGCAAGCAGCTGCTTATGAGGGTATTTTTTTTTATTTTTATTTAAATATTTACAAATGAAGGAGAGCAAAAGATTTTTTTTTTTTACAATAGCAGAAAAACTTACAATTTTTGCCTAAAAGATATTTAGGTAAATATTCTTCCGCCCTCCTTTTAAGTAATTTCCTGATTTTTTCAAATTCAAATTTATTTTCAATAAGTATTATCTATAATTATATGACATAAAAAAATCCCACTAAGCCGAAGCTTATCAGCGGGAATGTACATATATGGTTTTACAGATATGATCTAGATTGCCTCAGTAGTACAAAAAATGAAGGAGAGGAAAAAAAAATAAATGAGAAAGAAAACCGACAAAATGATGAAAGTTTCCAAATAAAAACATCACTTTTTCAACAACCACTGAAATAATTTTTCTTTAACATCACAATTTTTTTAAGTTAACTATTTCTCTAGGAAGCAAGTTAAATAGGTAGGGAATTTGATATTCTTTGGAATTTCGTCCGTAATTATTATAAAATTTTGGTTGTTTGAAAAAACCCATAGCCTTTTTTCTAGTAAACTTATTGTGGCAAATATTTGCTTATAGGTATCATCAAAGAAGTTATTGATAACAGAAACAAACACATATAAACTCTCAATAGGTAAAATTTTGAACAAACTGAATATATCATCTTTCGTTGTAAGGGAATATTTAACTTCTGTATTACACAATCCTTTTAGCAGACTAAATTGTATTCTTTTAATTTTATTTAATTCTGTCTTATAGGCTGTTCCATAAACTGTTATCCCATACCTAATTATAGATTCAAATAGTGCTTTATATACTAAAATAGTTATCTGTGTATCAACAAACATGTTAAGTTCTGAAGTAGTTGAAAATTTTAGAGCCATCATCAACTAAATCTCTGAACAAACTGTAATATTCCCAAACTTCATCCGTTTTTGACATATTTTGTGCTTCCAGAATAGGGGCGGGGGGTGGCTCAGTCGGTAGCGGGCCAGGCTCGTAATCTGTAGTTCCCAGGTTCGAGTCCCAACTGGGTCAGCGTTGAGATTTACCTCCGCAAAATTCCCCGCCCTGCCCACGGTCAGTAGGGGACACCGATGGGCTTGGAAAGGCCGCCGTCCGTCGGATGGGACGTTAAGCCGTGACCCCGTGTGCGGGAGAGCCATACCCTGTTCACGTTAAAGAACACGCTGGATGGCCTTGACGGGAGATTACCATCTGTCTCCCAACAGCTGTTCCATTTGGTCCCCTCCCCCAAACTTCTCTGAGCCTTCGGGGTCCATGTGACCTGGCCATTTAGCCCATGGTGTGCAAAAAGTGCCGCTCAGAGGTAAAACAACCCAACCCTATTAGAGATTAGTTCGGGCATTATTGTTTTGAAAATAGCACAAAGGACTTCAGGATCGGGATCATAATAATTTAAATTTAAAATATTTGTTGTAATTGGGGTAAAAAAATAAGTAAAAATATAAAGCATTTTTTATTATAATTTCAGTCGTTTAATCAGTTCTGAGTAATTAAAAATAAGCACCATGTGTCTTTTGATTATATTTTACGTATTCTTTATCTTTAATAATAATAATGTCGCTTTGCATTTATAATAATATTATCCACGAAATTTCTTCGAAAGCCCACCGTCCGTCGGATGGGGCGTTAAGCCGTGGCCCCGTTTACGGCAGAGCCATACCCTGTGGACGTTAAAGAACATGCTGGATGGCCTTGACGGGAGACTACCATCTGAAGATCCCAACAGCTGTCCATTGGGTCTCCTCCCCCAACCTTTTGAGCCTTCAGTGCCTGGGGCGGGGGTGGCTAAGTCGGTAGCGCCCCAGACTCGTAATCTGTAGTTCCCAGGTTCCAGTCCTAGCTGGGTCAGCGTCGAGATTTATCTCCGCAAAATTCCCCGCCCTGCCCACGGTCAGTAGGGGACACCGATGGGCTTGGAAAGACCGCCGTCCGTCGGATGGGACGTTAAGCCGTGGCTCCGTGTGCAGGAGAGACATACCCTGTGCACGTTAAAGAACACGCTGGATGACCTTGACGGGAGGCTACCATCTGTCTCCCAACAGCTGTTCCAGTGGGTCCCCTACCCCCAACCTTCTCTGAGCCTTCGGGGTCCATGTGACCTGGCCATTTAGCCCATGGTGTGCAAAAAAGTGCCGCTCAGAGGTAAAACAACCCAACCACACAAATCCCCCCCCCTAGATTTGGCCTTGCTATTATATTATTTATAGGTAGTCCATGGAAATTTGGTTCTTAGATGCAAAAGAAATCTTATCTATTTATTTCGAACCTTAAATCCACAAAATATGAATCAGTTTAAACTGGTATTAGCTAGAAAATACGAGAAAATATTTCGGAACTTATTAGCATACAACAGCACACGATTAAATCTAAGAAGCTTAGAATTATGTCTTACCTTTGATGATAACCAAAGTGGTAGGGAAAATTCAAAATATCCAAGCGATGTAGTGAAATCCTTTCCACAGTGCACTGCAGTTGTCATGGGACTATGTACTAACCTTAACGGAAAAGCACTGATAACAACTGTTGCGTATCTTTGTGTCTTTATCACCTTTTGGAAATGGAGTGCCAAGACTCCTCCCATTTTCGTGTAGAGGAATAACCATTGCCCATTTTCGCCAACGCGTGGATCACCCCTGATATCTTCACCATGACTACGGAATTTCTAATATCCTGTTTCTGCCAAATCTCGCATTGTCTCGAATCTCAATGGATTGAATACAAAAGGTTGCTACACTCATCAGCAGAGTGCTCAGTATGTGTCTTTTAGAAAGGAACGTTTTTTGAACGTGTAATTTTTTCTATCGACGAAAGGTTCTTTTTTTTTAACTACTAACATAAAAATTTTATTTCTAAAAATAATTAACGATAGAAATATTTTGGAAAAAGTAAAAATGCATTAAAATTAAGAATTGTTGAAAAAATTTATTCATAAATTAAACAGAACACCGGAACGCTTGAATAGTGTCCAAATTATCAAATGGTTGGGTTGTTTTACCTCGGAGTGGCACTTTTTTCGCACACCATGGTCTAAATGGCCAGGTCACATGGACCCCAAAGGCTCAAAGAAGGTTGGGGGAGGGTACCCACTTTTTTGCACACCATGGGCAAAATGGCCAGGTCAAAACGGCCAGGTCACAAGGACCCAGAAGGCTCAGAGAATGTTGGGGGAGGGGACCCACTGGAACAGCGGTTGGTAGATAGATGGTAGCCTCCCGTTAGGGCAATCCAAAGTGTTCTTTAACGTGCGAAGGGTGTGACTCTCCCGCACACGGGGCCACGATTTAATGTCCCATCCGACGGACGGCGGCCTATTCCAAGCCCATCGGTGTCCCCTACTGATCGTGGGCAGGGCGCGGAGTTTTGCGAATCCTCTCTCGGTAATAAAGGGGATACTGATGGGCTTGAAAAAAGCCACCGTCCGTCGGATGGGACGTTATGCCGTGGCCACGAGTGAAATAGAATTATACATTGTGCAAGTTAGACAACACACTATATGGCCTTGAAGTGAGACTTTTAATACTTTCTAATACCTGTAGATTTCCTTTTCCAACCTTCTCTGAGACAGTGGGGTCCTTGTGACTTGATTATTTAGTCCACTGTAGGCGCAAAATATCTCTCAGATGTAAAATAACCCAAAAAATCAACAGTTACCATCAGAAGAAAATTCTTCTAAAAGTGAAAAAACTGAAACTCGAAAAAATAGTTCATTGGCAAAGCAGCCAATTAACTCTGTTCCTCTTAGAAGAGAATTTTCATCTCACTTGTTGCCTTTCTTCTGAGAGCAGGAGGCTTTAACGAGCGTCTCATCTTACGCTTGTTGTCATGGCAACGGTAATCAGTGATGGAAATATCTCACGTGTGAAAAGAAAGACGATCGCTGCCAAAAACTAAAAACAAACTTATAACGGCAAAATATTATTAGCAAAGGCTTGATACTGTGGAGGTCAAACTTCGAAGAAAATATCGACTGGTAATAAAATCCTAATGATCTTCACGATGAACTGGAGCTTCTTCTTTCAAAACCAAAACTCCTTGGGTTGGGTTGTTTTACCTCTGAGCGGCACTTTTTTGCACACCATGGGCTAAATGGCCAGGTCACAATGATCCCGAAGGCTCAGAGAAGGTTGGGGGAGGGGACCCACTGGAACAGCTGTTGGGAGATAGATGATAGCCTCCCGTCAAGGCCATCAAGCGTGTTCTTTAACGTGCACAGGGTATGGCTCTCCCGCACACGGGTCCACTGCTTAACGTCCCATCCGACGGACGGCGGTCTTTCCAAGCCCATTGGTGTCCCCTACTGACCGTGGGCAGGGCGGGGAACTTTGCGGAGATTAATCTCAACGCTGACCCAGCTGGGACTCGAACCTGGGAACTACAGATTACGAGCCTGGCACGCTACCGACTGAGCCACCCCCGCCCCAAAACTCCTTGAAACTAGGAGACAAAGTTTATTGGTAACCAGTTTCCTGTTCAGTGAGTTTCTTATTTTTACATCCGTTCATTTTTCCTTATTTGGAAAAAGCACTATTTTATATTGCATCCATTTTCCAAATGGGGGTGGAGTTGGTTAGGTTTTATTTTTAGTTGGTTTTAGTTGGTAGCGCGTCAGGCTCGTAATCTACAGTTCCCAGGCTCGAGTCCCAGCTGCGTCAGCGTTGAGATTTATCTCCGCAAAATTCCCCGTCCTGCCCACGGTCAGTAGGGGACACAGATGACCTTCGAAAGGCCGCCGTCCGTCGGATGAGACGTTAAGCCGTGACCTATATGAAGGTTGGGTTGTTTTACCTCTGAGCGGCACTTTTTTGCACACAATGGCTAAATGGCCAGGTCACATGGACCCCGAAGGCTCAGAGAAGGTTGGGGGAGGGGACCCACTGTAACAGCTGTTGGGAGACAGATGGTAGCCTCCCGTCAAGGCCATCCAGCGTGTTCTTTAACGTGCACAGGGTATAGCTCTCCCGCACACGGGGCCACGGCTTAACGTCCCATCCGACGGACGGCGGCTTTTCCAAGCCCATCGGTGTCCCCTACTGACCGTGGGCAAGGCGGGGAATTTTGCGGAGATAAATCTCAACGCTGACCCAGCTGGGACTCGAACCTGGGAACTACAGATCACGAGCCTGGCGCGCTACCGACTGAACCACCCCCGCCCCATTCTTAATATAGGACAGAGCGAACCTAGACGCTCTATGAAGTTTGTTCTGGCCTCTCATACAACGTACAAACACACATACCTAGATCCTGGAGTGCAAAAAAAAATGGACTCGGCCATGCACATAACCCAGGATTCGAACCCAAACCCTAGCTGCAGTGTCACCGTAAGCCAATGCATCACGGAAGCGGCATGGTAATCGTTTTTTTCACCGCTATCCCGAACTTTATAATGCAGATTAACTCTAATCCTGTTTAATCCAAATAAATCAGAGTTCCACAGAAATTGCTTCTGTTCATTTACTGTACAGAGATCACTGAACAGCAGCCACATCGAAAATTCGCATTAAAACTCAGCCATTAACTGCATCTCCCAGCGGGAAACAAGAACAGAAACGAAACCTCCTGCCAACCTTTCAGCGCGCGCTCTCCCAGTGGAATGTAAGTGGCTTCAAGTCGATGTCCATTCTAATCCCCCGGAGAGTAATGATTTACGGGTCCCCGAGGATCACCGGGCGGAACAGCTTGGCGTTGGCTGCTAGATAACGGGACCAGACAGGTAGCGCATGTTGGTTCAATAGAGGATCGCCGTCAATAGCAAAGTCCAACATCGCAGCTGCAACTCCGAGCATTAATGACTCACCTTTACACTTGGCAATCAGATCGCCAGGATGTGATAGATGACATTCCCGAAAACGGGGAAGTGGCAACGCCAACCCACTAAAGGGCAGGTGCGCTAAATTGCCGTGACGTCACTATCGGAAAAGGAAGTCTGTCAGTTATCTTTCGGGAAGGGAAGAATAAAGGAGAGCACTTCATCAAGGGGAAAAGCGTATGGCTCGTCGCAAAATTGATGCTGTTAAATTAATAACGTGCAAAGTTCTAGAAAATTATACTAGTTGGCATGTAAACAAAGCTAGGAATGAAGATAGCCATTCGCTTTTCTGCAATGTAGGTCATTGTTTATCAAATTCTGATTAAGCCTAAGAGTCGTTGACATTTTCTAAAACATTTTCCAACGTTTTGGAAAAGGATGTTAAAGTGCATTGTTTTTAGTTCGCTTTCAAAAACAAAAGAGAGCTAATGTTTTCACGTGTCGGTTGGGGCGGGGGTGGCTCAGTCGGTAGCGCGCCAGGCTCGTAATCTGTAGTTCCCAGGTTCGAGTCCCAGCTGGGCCAGCGTTGAGATTTATCTTCGCAAAAATTCCGCGCCCTGCCCACGGTCAGTAGGGGACACCGATGGGCTTGTAAAGGCTGCCGTCCGTCGAATGGGACGTTAAGCCGTGGCCCCGTGTGCGGGAGAGCCATACCCTGTGCACGTTAAAGAACACGCTGGATGGCCTTGACGGGAGGCTACCATCTGTCTCCCAACAGCTGTTCCAGTGGGTCCCCTCCCCCAACCTTCTCTGAGCCTTCGGGGTCCATGTGACCGGGCCATTTAGCCCATGGTGTGCAAAAAAGCGCCGCTCAGAGGTAAAACAACCCAACCCACTTGTCTTTTTGTAGACATTCAACTTTTTTTCGCTTTTAGAGATAATTTAAAAATTCTTTTTCGGTTGGATAGGTATTAATGAAGTTCAGTAATGGACTCCGAAAAACCGGATGGATCTGAAATCTAGATTATTTTTCAAACTGTGTACTTGGAAATAAATCTGAAAAGTTTTTGAAAAAAAGAAATTCTTTTTCTTCGATTTGTAAAAAGTTAGAAAATCGCTTAATCTTATTATAATTTCTTTTAAAAATAAATTCGATGTCTATTTTTTTTAAACGTAATGTTTATCTGTTTCAATGATCAATCATCTCATTTCAGAACGGTTGGATTGTTTTACCTATGAGCAACACTTTTTTTGCACCCAATGGGTTAAATGGCCAGCTCACAAGGATCCGAACCCACCGGACAGATGGTATCCTCCCGTCAAGGCCGTCAAGGCCATCCAGTGTGTTCTTTACTGTGTGCATTATATGGCTGTTCTGCACACAGGGAACATGGCTTAACGTCCCATTCGATGGATGGCGGCTTTTCCAAGCTCATCGGTGTCCCCTTTTGAACGAAGCCAGTGTGGGGAGTTTAGCGGAGATAAATCTCAACTTTGGCCCAGGTGGGATTCGAACCTGGGAACTGCAGATTACGAGTCTGACGCGCTATTGACTGAGCCCATTCCAGAAAAACTGAAGGGAGGCTAACATCTGTCTCCCAACAGCTATTCCAGTGGGTCCCATCCCCCAACCTTCTCTGAGCCTTCGGGGTCCATGTGACCGGGCCATTTAGCCCATGTCACTTCGAACGTACATCAACGTACATCGAAGTTAGTAACAGAACTAATAATGTGTTCGCACAATGAAGTCTACACTTTTTTTTTGATTTGCGACATAGGACAGAAAAGAATCCTGGAAGCTACTCCTAGCTTAATACAGGCCTTCTCATATAAGGACATTCCCTACTAAGACCGAAGTCACTGCTGACCACTGCCTTAGTTAGAGCTAACACAACACACAAAGTTTGCCTTGCTGGAACAGTCGCTAGCTGCCTAACCACTATGCCAGTTAAGGTCAACACTTCCAACGATAATTAAATAATACAAAGTGTCAACACTTCCAACGATAATTTAATAATACAGTTTGCAGATTCTAAATTATACATTAAATGAACTTTCTCATATTTTAATATTCGTTTTTCTTTTTTGCTTTCTCAGTGTTTTAATATTACACTGGTTTCCATAAATTAAGGAAAATTCTTATGTTAAGTCAATGGGAAGCTAAAGTCAAAGCTCTATAACTTCTAAAATAAGTTTTTTTTGTTTTGAAAAATGTGGTTGCAGATAAAGATCTCAATCAAATAAATCAATATCTCGATTTTCAGCAATATTCGTTCAGTATTTAATGAGTTATGGAAGTTTGAATATTTAGCGATAACAATGCCAGCCACAAAAATTGGCTTCAGAAGTTAATTAAAACTTAGTAATAAGTATTCTATCAAAGTGTTTAATAAAATAAGTTTGTATTTTAGAACTTTGTGTAAAGAATTCTTTCACTATTCTTCAGTTTTGTATAAGTTTCTTAAGACTGGCATTGCTATCGCTAAATATTCAAACTTCCATAATCATTAAATACTGAACGAATATTGTTGAAAATCGAGATATTGATTTATTTGATTGAGATCTTTATCTGCAATCACTTTTTCAAAACAAAAAAACTTATTTTAGAAATTACAGAGCTTTGACTTTAGCTTCCCATTGACTTAACTTAGGGATTTGCCAGATCACTAATTTCTAAAAAAAAATCGTTGCCAGATATTTTTTCTGAATTCTGTAATCAACCATAGTGTTCGGAGATTTTTTTGAGCGACTGTAGGTGGTCATATTATTTTGATACTAGATCGTGTGGGCTCACTCACGGAAATATTGAGCGTGTGCAGTTACCGTTCACAGCAAACTGGAGCGTGTGCAGTAACTGCACACGCTCCAGTTTGCTGCGTACACACACAATACCGTTCACAGCAAACTGGAGCGTGTGCAGCAACTGCACACGCTCCAGTTTGCTGTGAATGGTAACTGGAGCGTGTACAGTTGCTGTACACGCCTAGATATTTTTTCTGAATTCTGTAATCAACCATAGTATTCGGATACTATTTTGAGCGACTGTAGGTGGTCATATTATTTTGATACTAGATCGTGTGGGCTCACGGAAATATTGAGCGTGTGCAGTTACCGTTCACAGCAAACTGGAGCGTGTGCAGTAACTGCACACGCTCCAGTTTGCTGTGAACGGTAACTGGAGCGTGTACAGTTGCTGTACACGCCTAGATATTTTTCCTGAATTCTGTAATCAACTATAGTGTTCGGATACTTTTTTGAGCGACTGTACTTATTTGCTTGATTTCATTTCAATGTGGCATAAAATAATTATCAGCTAAAAATAAAAATAATGCTTGCTAATTAGATTATAACTGTTATTAGTGATCTTTGACAGAGTACAGGTGGTTTTGAAGACTTCCAATTACCTCACCTTTAGAAATTCCATCATTTTACTCTCGCTTTCCAACTAGGGGGCCCGCACAAGGATTTTTGTGATCCGCGAACAAAATAAAGTTTTTACTTGAAATTTTAATTAATATCTGTAATCCACTTTAAAAATTTTTGTCAACTTATATTACGTTACTTGATATGCAATCTTCAACTAACTCATTATATTTGTAATTATTATTGCATTGTTTCAGCTTACTGATTCTATTCTTATTTTTATTATTACGCCATTAAATTTATTAAATATTTGATAAGATTTAGAAAATTTTTATTGGTTTATTATTACTTATTATTTTTCGTATCAAAAATTCTGAAGTTCAAATTCTAAAGAACAAAAGTGCAATTTTAAAGTTCAATTCTAAAGTTATAAATTTATGAAGTTTAATTTTATATTGTACTAGAAATCAATCTCTTCGGCAACTCTTGATATACAGACCGTCACTATGACCTCTATTTGACCTTGAATACCCATCGCATCCAAAGTTTCGTACCATTGCTAAGATCTCCGATCTAAATTCTCCAACTGCCAATTAGCTCTATGGCAACGGCAAATCGAAATTTGATTTCTGACATAGAAGGACCGCCAGGGTGCGAAAATTCCAAAACGTTTCTGATATCTGCAACCCGAAACACCCTAGAACACCAATTTTTTTTCACGGTTCTAGCACTCGTAGATCAAGGTTGACCTCTACGTGACCTCTATTTGACCTTGAAGGGCACGTCAGAGGTCAAATTTCGGATTTTTTTCCCCCGAGATCTAAGGACCCGAATTACTGCTGTGCAAAGTTTCAAAGCTCTACCATTGCTTCATCATAGTAGTCAATCATCATCATCATAGTGACCTCTATTTGACCTTAAAGGACACGTCAGAGGTCAAATTTCGCATTTTTTCCTCCGAGATCTAAGGACCCGAATTACTGCTGTGCAAAGTTTCAAAGCTCTACCATTGCTTCATCATAGTAGTCAATCATCATCATCATAGTGACCTCTATTTGACCTTGAAGGACACGTCAGAGGACAAATTTCGGATTTTTTTCCCCCGAGATCTAAGGACCCGAATTACTGCTGTGCAAAGTTTCAAAGCTCTACCATTGCTTCATCATAGTAGTCAATCATCATCATCATAGTAGTCAGTCATTATCTAGTTCATCGCAGTTAGAATTAACGTGATCCCCTGTCAGTCAGTGAAATCATTCATTGACTCACAATAGTCTTATTATGTATTCGTTATTTTGATGACAACAGTTTAAAAAATGATCGGTGTGCGTTATTCCATTTTTTTTCTTTTTTGGGGAGTGGAGGTGAAAAGATTTGTTAAATAAATATACATAGCAACTTAAAACAAATAGATTCACTTACTTCTGAGTAAATATCCTAATATTTCGACTCTTGAAGGGGTCGTCATCCGAGGAGGTTGAAAAATGAAGCTGTTGTTTGAAAAACAACTTTATTTTTGTGGATGTTGTTGAAAAATAAAAAAGTTCCAACAAAGCTGCAATCTCCTAAGATGACGACCCCAGTCAGCAGTCGAAATATTAAGTTATTTACTCACAAGTAGGTCCTAGATCTGCGGGGGGGGGGGGGGGGGGAATCTTAGTTTGTTACGTATATTAATCTACCTATTCTACAATTATTACTGGTATTGTTAAGGTTTAACAGATCTATTTCTCTATAAAACAGTTTTTTTTCTTTTTCGCACAAAAATTGGATTGGATTGTTTTACCTCTGAGCTGCACTTTTTTGCACACCATGGGCTAAATGGCCAGGTCACATGGACTCCGAAGGCTCAGAGAAGGTTGGGGGAGGGGACCCACTGGAACAGCTGTTGGGAGACAGATGGTAGCCTCCCGTCAAGGCCATCCGGCGTGTTCTTTAACGTGCACAGGGTATGGCTCTCCCGCACACGGGGCCACGGCTTAACGTCCCATCCGACGGACGGCAGCCTTTCCCCACAAAATACAGTGGAATTTAAGACGAGAGAAAGTTAAAAAAATACTAAAAGTTCGACAATGCATTTTTGAAATGAGATCTACGCCAATGACTAAAATCGAATGGACAACCTGAACATAAGCAAAAGACATTCAAATGTTAAGAAATATGTATCACGCGAGCGATGTCAATTAAATTATTAATTCCTCTTAAAATATGAAATCTTTTTATTAATCATATTACGAAATTACCTTTTAGATGCAATCTCTAATACCGATGAAATCGAAAATCACCTACCTAAAAACAGAAAGAAAAAATATCGTGAGAATCATATTTCACCTTAAAAAATAAATATACATTCATAAATAAATAATAACCACATCGATTAGAAGGCTCTTATTGAAATAAAATATTTGGGTTAAAAAGGTACAAATACATATATTTTTACCTTTTTGAATACATATTTTTACATTTATCAGTCTAACAAAATATTAGAAGCAGTAATCAATAAAAATTTTAAAACTTGAACCTAAAATTGAGGTAGATTCAATTAAAATTTTAAACTGAAAAAAAATTTTTTTGTTCATTTTTGCCCACTGCATATTTGATAACCAAGATGTCCATCCAGGTTTCAAAGATTTGTCTACAAAAACGTTTTTGGCAACAGCTGTCCAATGGTTGGTTTACCTCTGAGCGGCACTTTTTTTGCACACCATGGGCTAAATGGTCAGGTCACAAAAACCCCGAAGACTCAGAGAAGGTTTGGGGGAGGGGACCCAATGGAACAGCTGTAAAGAGACAAATGTCAGCCTCCCGTCAAGGCCATTCAGTGAGTTCTTTAACGCGAACAAGGTATGGCTCTCATACACACGGAGCCACGGCTTAACGTCTCATATGAAAGACGGCGGTCTTTCCAAGCCCATCGATGTCCCCTACTGACTGTGGACAGAGCGGAGAGTTTTGCGGAGATAAATCTCAACGCTATCCCAGCTGGGACTCGAACATGGGAACCGCAGATTACGAGCCTGACACGTTACCGACTGGGCCACCAGAGCCTCGCTTCTGTAGTCTTCTCAGCCCTTGAAGTTCTTGTGAGGTGACCTTTTTGTCCATTGATGAAAAAAACGCCACTCAGAAGTAAAACATTCCAACCAAACTCATTTTCAAGCACGTAACGTTTTTAGCACATTCTATAGTAATTCGTGTTCAAATATTTAACTATTATAACACGCACGGTAGTAACGCATGTAACTATTTTAACACAACTATAGTGACGCATTTCAAACGGGTAACTATTGCAGCTTGCACTGTCGTGACGCACTTTTTAGCAGGTGCCTGTTGTAACACGAGCTGTAACGACGCATGTTCAGGTGTGTAACTATTGTGACACCTACTGTAGCGAAGCGTGTAGGATACACGTCACAGTAACAGATATTCAAGAACTATTGACTATTGTAACCTGCACTATAATAACGACGTGTTCAATAGTTTAACTAGTTTATCAATATGTTAGACTCTAGGGATATTAACCTACATTTGAATTAACAGTCCATAAAGAACGATTTGAGTGTTTTACACTATCAACATTTCCAGGATTTCAAGAGTCTTCAACCAAAGTCATTGTCAACACCAGAGGAACGCACATCGCCTTTGGCATATATGTGAATATCGTTTACAAAGAGAATAAAGTTTTTAGTTTATATTGCCCTTAAGGTGCTCAACTGAACTACTTACTAACGCACAGTTCAATATAGATTTTTATAATTTTTTTTTCTGTTTTCTACCCAGTAAAGTTTTTTTATGTTTTTCTTTTATTTCATTTATTCTTAAAGATAATTTTCAAACTTATAAATTAGTTAAATATTTACTCAGATTTTTTGATCAAGTTAGCAAAGTGTGAGGAAATGTGAAACAGAAGCATGTTGCCTTTTCATTTTATTACAACATAACTGTTAAATTTCTTCCACAAGCGGGTTTTTACTCTCGTGGAAGACTTAACATTTTTTCTCAGACTTTTACTGAAAAATGTAGGTAAAATTATAAAACACTAATGAAATATAATATTAAAATTTTCCATATATATGGTATGAATATTAAAATTTTCCATATATATGGTATGAATAAATATATGATTTTTATTGGACAAACTATGTATAAAGAAGAATATATATTAGAAAATGTAATACTTTAAAATTGTGTATCTGAGATATACAACATTATATATATTTCATTATAACTACAGTTCTAAGGTAAAAAACATGTAAATGTAAAAAGTACTGCATATTCTGAGAATAAATTATCTATCTATCTATCTTTTTAACTCCTTAAAAGTTTTAATTCGAGTTAATGGATGATGGGTAAAATGCAAATAGTAGTGTTTTATTAGTAATTACACAACATAAAAAGCACGTCTTCTGTGTGACAAGTGAAATTCTTAAATTTTAAAATGTTGCTTTTCTTCCACTCCTCTGAGAAAAGGAGTTAGAGCGTTGCTATCAATATGGAATATCTCTTGATATTCTGAGGGGCGGGGGTGGCTCAGTCGGTAGCGCGCCAGGCTCGTAATCTGTAGTTCCCAGTTTCGAGTCCCAACTGGGTCAGCGTTGAGATTTATCTCCGCAAAATTCCTCGCCCTGCCCACGGTCAGTAGGGGACACCGATGGGCTTGGAAAGGCCGCCGTCCGTCGGATGGGACGTTAAGCCGTGGCTCCGTGTGCAGGAGAGCCATACCCTGTGCACGTTAAAGAACACGCTGGATGGCCTTGACGGGAGGCTACCATCTGTCTCCCAACAGCTGTTCCAGTGGGTCAGAGCCGTCTGTTCAGTGCCGCCAGAGGTAAAACAACCCAACCCTTGATATTCTGACTAATATCTACTGTGAACAGATCACTTGCAACGTTTCTTACAAGTTTTACCCTTTCTATATTAAGTGATCTGTAACGATACAAATTAAAACTAGTTAAGGATTAGAAAAATGCTAATTATAATATTTAATTAGCACCAATCGAACTAAAAAAAAGATATTTTCCAAATGTCTCTTGAAAAAAAACTGCCTTTCTCAATAATTTTTATGTCTTTACTTAATCAAGGGCATAAAGAGTGTACTCATTGTTACCATGGGAGGCGGAGGGGGGGGGGGGGGGAGGTGCTCAGTCAGTAGCGCGTCACAGTCGTAATCTGCAGTTCCCAGGTTCGAGTTCCAGATGGGTCAGCGTTGAGATTTAAAAAGTAAAAAAAGTTGAGTAAGGTCGCCGTCGGTCGGATAGGTCGTTAAGCCGTGTCCCCGTGTGAGGGAGAGCCATACCCTGTGCACGTTAAAGAACACGCTGGATGGCCTTGACGGGAGGCTACCATCTGTCTCCCAACAGCTGCTCCAGTGGGTCTCCTCCCTCAACCTTCTCTGAGCTTTCGGGATCATTGTGACCTGGCCATTTAGCCCATTGTGTGTCACGAACTTCACATTCCAACACCAAAATTTCAAATTTCCATCAGATCATAAATACTTATTTGAAATGTTGGTTAAAAGTTTTCGAATTTTTAACTTTCCTACCGTTAGAGGGCGCATTTATAGCTAAAGGAAGTTTCCAAAAGTGCGAATCGTAATATTTCATCAATCCTATCGAAAACAAAAGATATTTTTAATTTATCTCTATAAACAAAAAAGTTTGGTGTTTGCAGACAGACAGATAAACAGTCAAATAACAATCTCTTTTTTTTTTCTTAAATGAGTTAAAAAGAAAATGACATCAAAGTAAGCTATAATTTGGGCTCACAGCAAATTATAACTTGCTGTGATACTACGAGATCCGTGTAACGGCTTCAAGAAATCAAAAACCCTGGACATGTTGTTAATTCTTAAATCGTATTCTCTATGGCCAGGCCAACACCACCTATAAACCTGTGACCTATAACTGTGACCACCTATAACCCTGTGGACCAAATGTATGATATCAACTTAAGAAGTCCTACCGTAGAAACAATTCTTTTACTTTTAATTCTATTATTATCACTGGTGGAATTTTGTATTAATCCTTATACCAATGTTTAACCATAAATATATTTTATTTAGGAGAAAAATTATTTCCTTCAATTAGCATTATAATAAATTTCTTTTTGAACAAAATATATTTATAGACATTATAAGAAGATTAACACAAGAATCTACCAGTAATAATAACAGAAATCAAAATATAAGACTAACCTAGAATAGGGCGTTCTCAAAGTATGGTACGCGGTAAAATATTTTGGGGTACGCGAGAACTCAAAAGTCGATAGAAATGTGTTACACGTATAGTATAACAATGGGAATAAAACATATAACTATAGTTTTATTTATCTATACAAGGGGTACGCCAGTTACATACACATTTCCGGGGGGTACGTGAAGCATAAAAGGTTGAGAACCACTGATATATATATATGTTTTATTTTATTCCCATTGTCATACTATAACTATAGTTTTATCTGTCTATACAAGGGGTACGCCAGTTACATACACATTTCCAGGGGGTACGTGAAGCATAAAAGGTTGAGAACCACTGATATATATGTTTTATTTTATTCCCATTGTCATATTATAACTATAGTTTTATCTGTCTATACAAGGGGTACGCCAGTTACATACACATTTCCAGGGGGTACGTGAAGCATAAAAGGTTGAGAACCACTGATATATATGTTTTATTTTATTCCCATTGTCATACTATAACTATAGTTTTATCTGTCTATACAAGGGGTACGCCAGTTACATACACATTTCCAGGGGGTACGTGAAGCATAAAAGGTTGAGAACCACTGATATATATGTTTTATTTTATTCCCATTGTTATACTATAACTATAGTTTTATCTATCTATACAAGGGGTACGCCTGTTACATACACATTTCCAGGGGGTACGTGAAACATAAAAGGTTGAGAACCAATGATATATATGTTTTATTTTATTCCCATTGTTATACTATAACTATAGTTTATCTATACAAGGGGTACGCCAGTTATATACACATTTCCAGGGGGTACGTGAAGCATAAAAGGTTGAGAACCACTGATATATATGTTTTGTTTTATTCCCATTGTCATACTATAACTATAGTTTTATCTATCTATACAAGGGGTACGCCAGTTACATACACATTTCCAGGGGGTACGTGAAGCATAAAAGGTTGAGAACCACTGATATATGTTTTATTTTATTCCCATTGTTATACTATAACTATAGTTTTGTCTATCTATACAAGGGGTACGCCAGTTACATACACATTTCCAGGGGATACGTGAAGCATAAAAGGTTGAGAACCACTGATATATGTTTTATTTTATTCCCATTGTTATACTATAACTATAGTTTTATCTATCTATACAAGGGGTACGCCAGTTACATACACATTTCCAGGGGGTACGTGAAGCATAAAAGGTTGAGAACCACTGATATATATGTTTTATTTTATTCCCATTGTTATACTATAACTATAGTTTTATCTATCTATACAAGGGGTACGCCAGTTACATACACATTTCCAGGGGGTACGTGAAGCATAAAAGGTTGAGAACCACTGATATATATATGTTTTATTTTATTCCCATTGTCATACTATAACTATAGTTTTATCTATCTATACAAGGGGTACGCCAGTTACATACACATTTCCAGGGGGTACGTGAAGCATAAAAGGTTGAGAACCACTGATATATATGTTTTATTTTATTCCCATTGTTATACTATAACTATAGTTTTATCTATCTATACAAGGGGTACGCCAGTTACATACACATTTCCAGGGGGTACGTGAAGCATAAAAGGTTGAGAACCACTGATATATATGTTTTATTTTATTCCCATTGTCATACTATAACTATAGTTTTATCTATCTATACAAGGGGTACGCCAGTTACATACACATTTCCAGGGGGGTACGTGAAGCATAAAAGGTTGAGAACCACTGATATATGTTTTATTTTATTCCCATTGTTATACTATAACTATAGTTTTATCTATCTATACAAGGGGTACGCCAGTTACATACACATTTCCAGGGGGTACGTGAAGCATAAAAGGTTGAGAACCACTGATATATATGTTTTATTTTATTCCCATTGTTATACTATAACTATAGTTTTATCTATCTATACAAGGGGTACGCCAGTTACATACACATTTCCAGGGGGTACGTGAAGCATAAAAGGTTGAGAACCACTGATATATATATGTTTTATTTTATTCCCATTGTTATACTATAACTATAGTTTTATCTATCTATACAAGGGGTACGCCAGTTACATACACATTTCCAGGGGGGTACGTGAAGCATAAAAGGTTGAGAACCACTGATATATATGTTTTATTTTATTCCCATTGTTATACTATAACTATAGTTTTATCTATCTATACAAGGGGTACGCCAGTTACATACACATTTCCAGGGGGTACGTGAAGCATAAAAGGTTGAGAACCACTGATATATATATGTTTTATTTTATTCCCATTGTCATACTATAACTATAGTTTTATCTATCTATACAAGGGGTACGCCAGTTACATACACATTTCCAGGGGGTACGTGAAGCATAAAAGGTTGAGAACCACTGATATATATGTTTTATTTTATTCCCATTGTTATACTATAACTATAGTTTTATCTATCTATACAAGGGGTACGCCAGTTACATACACATTTCCAGGGGGTACGTGAAGCATAAAAGGTTGAGAACCACTGATATATCTGTTTTGTTTTATTCCCATTGTTATACTATAACTATAGTTTTATCTATCTATACAAGGGGTACGCCAGTTACATACACATTTCCAGGGGGTACGTGAAGCATAAAAGGTTGAGAACCACTGATATATATGTTTTATTTTATTCCCATTGTTATACTATAACTATAGTTTTGTCTATCTATACAAGGGGTACGCCAGTTACATACACATTTCCAGGGAAGCATAAAAGGTTGAGAACCAATGATATATATGTTTTATTTTATTCCCATTGTTATACTATAACTATAGTTTTATCTATCTATACAAGGGGTACGCCAGTTACATACACATTTCCAGGGGGTACGTGAAGCATAAAAGGTTCAGAACCACTGATATATATGTTTTATTTTATTCCCATTGTTATACTATAACTATAGTTTTATCTATCTATACAAGGGGTACGCCAGTTACATACACATTTCCAGGGGGTACGTGAAGCATAAAAGGTTGAGAACCACTGATATATCTGTTTTGTTTTATTCCCATTGTTATACTATAACTATAGTTTTATCTATCTATACAAGGGGTACGCCAGTTACATACACATTTCCAGGGGGTACGTGAAGCATAAAAGGTTGAGAACCACTGATATATATGTTTTATTTTATTCCCATTGTTATACTATAACTATAGTTTTGTCTATCTATACAAGGGGTACGCCAGTTACATACACATTTCCAGGGAAGCATAAAAGGTTGAGAACCAATGATATATATGTTTTATTTTATTCCCATTGTTATACTATAACTATAGTTTTATCTATCTATACAAGGGGTACGCCAGTTACATACACATTTCCAGGGGGTACGTGAAGCATAAAAGGTTGAGAACCACTGATATATATGTTTTATTTTATTCCCATTGTTATACTATAACTATAGTTTTATCTATCTATACAAGGGGTACGCCAGTTACATACACATTTCCAGGGGGTACGTGAAGCATAAAAGGTTGAGAACCACTGATATATATATGTTTTATTTTATTCCCATTGTTATACTATAACTATAGTTTTATCTATCTATACAAGGGGTACGCCAGTTACATACACATTTCCAGGGGGGTACGTGAAGCATAAAAGGTTGAGAACCACTGATATATATGTTTTATTTTATTCCCATTGTTATACTATAACTATAGTTTTATCTATCTATACAAGGGGTACGCCAGTTACATACACATTTCCAGGGGGTACGTGAAGCATAAAAGGTTGAGAACCACTGATATATATATATGTTTTATTTTATTCCCATTGTCATACTATAACTATAGTTTTATCTATCTATACAAGGGGTACGCCAGTTACATACACATTTCCAGGGGGTACGTGAAGCATAAAAGGTTGAGAACCACTGATATATATGTTTTATTTTATTCCCATTGTTATACTATAACTATAGTTTTATCTATCTATACCAGGGGTACGCCAGTTACATACACATTTCCAGGGGGTACGTGAAGCATAAAAGGTTGAGAACCACTGATATATCTGTTTTGTTTTATTCCCATTGTTATACTATAACTATAGTTTTATCTATCTATACAAGGGGTACGCCAGTTACATACACATTTCCAGGGGGTACGTGAAGCATAAAAGGTTGAGAACCACTGATATATATGTTTTATTTTATTCCCATTGTTATACTATAACTATAGTTTTGTCTATCTATACAAGGGGTACGCCAGTTACATACACATTTCCAGGGAAGCATAAAAGGTTGAGAACCAATGATATATATGTTTTATTTTATTCCCATTGTTATACTATAACTATAGTTTTATCTATCTATACAAGGGGTACGCCAGTTACATACACATTTCCAGGGGGTACGTGAAGCATAAAAGGTTCAGACCCACTGATATATATGTTTTATTTTATTCCCATTGTTATACTATAACTATAGTTTTATTTATCTGTACAAGAGGTACGTCAGTTACATACACATTTCCAGGGGGTACGTGAAGCATAAAAGGTTGAGAACCACTGATATATATGTTTTATTTTATTCCCATTGTTATACTATAACTATAGTTTTATCTATCTATACAAGGGGTACGCCAGTTACATACACATTTCCAGGGGGTACGTGAAGCATAAAATGTTGAAAACCACTGATATATATTTTACTACTGCTCTAGATGTTAGGACTACCTATGCTGACGTGATAACTGACTCATTGGCCTTCTGCCACAGGTGTTATTGGCTAGGCCCAGCTCTAGAAGAACATAAAGTGGGCAACCAAGTAACGAAATCACCATTCCAGTATTAAAAATTTTCTCTCCCTTTTAGAGGTCTTTCAAATAATTTACCATTCCAGTTGCTTGCATTCTCAAACCAATTTAAATTTTAAAAAAAGGCCATGGCCCCTTTTTTTTCCCCTCAAATGCATTAAACCACACTCCTACCATAGTATAAAAAGCCTTCAAGTTTGTTTCAGATGCATACAAAAGGGGTTTTGATCTTAAAGAATGCTGAAGAACGACTTTAAAGTTCGCACCATGTGATTTTATTGATTGCTACCTACAGTATTTGGATTATTTTTCTGTATTCCAGAGAAAGACGTTTTTCTCTGGACTTTAAAACATTTCAAATTATAGAAACAGAAGATCTAATTGCAAAAGAAATAGCAGTTTTACGAATTAACTCCAAAACTTAAAAAAATTCAATTTAATTTTGAGAAAATTAGAATTATTTAAACATTTAATTTCAGCGTTTGTCTAAAGAGTTTAAATATTTGCATACTTTGCGTTCTTACTAATGATAAACTATCACGATACAAAGTCGTTAATTGAAAATTTCCATATTTTTATCGACGAAACTTGTCAGGAATCTCACAGAAAGCAAATATGGAAGGTTTACGAAACTTCAGTGCTATCATTTTTACAAGAGGGCAACTTGTAATATCAACATTTGATTTAAATAAAGCCATATAAACCAGGCAAATATTTCCAGCGATATATTTGTGGAAGGATTTTAAACACTAGAGAGCAAATCTGAGCTTTAATTGAAAATCAATATTTATTTTAGGAACGAACATTTCTTTTTTATTCGATACCAAGAGATTCACAAAGTCAAATATTGTGTTGCCAACGTAGAGAACAAAATAACTCATTTATTCCTAAAATATATTCCTTGCTACAACTCCCGTTGAATACATAGGAGTAATATATTAGAAGTGGTTTTACCAAATTTCAATTAGTTCAAGTACACCAATAAATAATATAAAATTCCACAAAACTTCAACGTTTTAAGTAAAAACTAGCGAAAGATTAAATTATTTCAGGATAGCTTCAAAAACCATATTTATAACGTTATTTATAGTATATTGTTTAGCGTAAACTGAGAAAATTAGAATTATTTAAACATTTAATTTCTGCGTTTGTCTGAAGAGTTTAAATATTTGCATACTTTGCGTTCTTACTAACGATAAACTATCACGATACAAAGTCGTTAATTGAAAATTTCCATATTTTTGTCGACGAAGCTTGTCAGAAATTTCACAGAAAGCAAATATGGAAGGTTACGAAACTTTTTACAAATTTTTACAAGAGGGCAACTTGAAATGTCAACACTTGATAAAATAATAGCATACCCTAGTTTTTTCTGCGAAATCAAAGAAAATATTCATTTGCATTTCGTACACCTTTTAAAATCAGCCAAAAACTGCCTAGAATCTCTTAAATATATCCTCAGAAACCACGAGTTTCGAGAAACCCATTGAAAAATATTGTAATGGTCGAATCAAGAGTCAAAATATCAAAATCATAGCAAGTTTATCAACGTGATTTTTTAGGACGCTGGATAGTTACGAGTGCATTTCAAAAATATGTTTTCTTGGGGGGGGGGGAAGACGATCGATTCTAATCCAGTTTCGTTTAATGAAGCTTCCCCAGTTGGCAAGTAGTTAATATGTCTGACTACGAAATAATTTCTAATTTTCCGGAGTAATATTTCTTTTCTTGTATGTGGGTCTTCCTCACAGACTTGATGACGTATTCAACTCAGAAGCTGACGTCAGACCACTGTGTCAAGAAGCTGTTTGAAGGTTTGTTTCGTAATCCAAATACTTATCAACTGAAGAAAGTCTTTTGCCATTTTTCCGATTTTTTTCGCGTGGGGCGGGGGTGGCTCAGTCGGTAGCGCGCCAGGCCCATAATCTGTAGTTCCCAGGTTCGAGTCCCAGCTGGATCAGCGTTGAGATTTACCTCCGCAAAATTTCCCCGCCCTGCCCACGGTCAGTAGTGGACACCAATGGGCTTGGAAAGGTCGCCGTCTGTCGGATGGGACGTTATGCCGTGGCTCCGTGTGCGGGAGAGCCATACCCTGTACACGTTAAAGAACACGCTGGATGGCCTTGATGGGAGGTTACCATCTGTCTCCCAACAGCTGTTCCAGTGGGTCCCCTCCCCCAACCTTCTCTGAGCCTTCGGGGTCCATTGTGACCTGGCCATTTAGCCCATGGTGTGCAAAAAAGTGCCGCTCAGAGGTAAAACAACCCAACCTCATGACCTGGCCATTTAGCCCACGGTGTGCAAAAAAGTGCCGCTCAGAGGTAAAACAACCCAACCAACCACTTTAAAACATTCACACTTCTAAAACTCAAAAAGACTTCAGAAATTTATTCAACTCTCAAACACAAAGAAAATAAAACTCACCGTAGAAGTAAGTTTAATCATAATTTTCCAGAAACGATTTTTAAAAAATCCCCTTTCTGGATACCAAAAGAGAAGATGGTATTTTTTTACCAATGCAACGAAACTGTCAGAAAAAGGATCTCCGTGAAATGCCCGGAAGTTATGTTAAATCGGTAGCACATTCTGTCATTGATCGCTGAAGAGAGAATTTGGCTGGGGCACATTCTCACTGTAACGGCGGGAGCCTCACATTCCTACAAGGCAGATCGGCGAACGAATTGATTACAATAATGCTGCTTGTCTGGTGCACGTTCAAAATGCGATCAGAGGCGTTTTTTTTTTTCTTTTCTCTTCCAGATGAACCTAAGCGAGGGTTAATCCAACGGTGCCAAGTAAGCGACAAAAGACTCTTTGCAAAACCAATTTCAGATCTCTATCCTCACGGCTCGCTCGCCGAGAAAACAGGAAATGGGAGAGAAACGGGAGAGGGACACAGGGAAAGGAAGTAATAGAGTTGTGACGAGGTACTTTAGAAAGCTACCATCCATTTGCTCAATGTTTACTCTTATTTCAAAGAGAGGCTTTAGTTGGCTTGTCTTAATTTCTCTTGGAACGTTGGGTTATTTTACCTCTGAGCGGTACTTTTTCTTTTCACAGAATGGGCTAAATGGTCAGGTCACAAGGACGGCAACGGTTCAGAGAATTTGGGTCGTTTTACATTTGAGAGGCAGTTTTTTGCCAAAAATGGGTTAGATGGCTAGGTCGTGAGGACTCCAAGGACTCAGAGAAAATTGGGGGTTGGATTGGATTGTTTTACCTCTGAGCGGCACTTTTTTGCACACCATGGGCTAAATGGCCAAGTCACTTGGACCCCGAAGGCTCAGAGAAGGTTGGAGGAGGGGACACACTGGAACAGCTGTTGGGAGACAGATGGTAGCCTCCCGTCAAGGCCATCCAGCGTGTTCTTTAACGTGCACAGGGTATGGCTCTCCCGCACACGGGGCCACGGCTTAACGTCCCATCCGACGGACGGCGGCCTTTCCAAGCCCATCGGTGTCCCTTACTGACCGTGGGCAGGGCGGGGAGTTTTGCGCAGATAAGTCTCAACGCTGACCCAGCTGGGACTCGAACCTGGGAACTACAGATTACGAGCCTGGCGCGCTACCGACTGAGCCACCCCCGCCCCCACCAGATGAACCTAAGCGAGGGTTAATCCGACGGTGCCAAGTAAGCGACAAAAGACTCTTTGCAAAACCAATTTCAGATCTCTATCCTCACGGCTCGCTCGCCGAGAAAACAGGAAATGGGAGAGAAACGGGAGAGGGACACAGGGAAAGGAAGTAATAGAGTTGTGACGAGGTACTTTAGAAAGCTACCATCCATTTGCTCAATGTTTACTCTTATTTCAAAGAGAGGCTTTAGTTGGCTTGTCTTAATTTCTCTTGGAACGTTGGGTTATTTTAGCTCTGAGCGGTACTTTTTCTTTTCACAGAATGGGCTAAATGGCCAGGTCACAAGGACGGCAAGGGTTCAGAGAATTTGGGTCGTTTTACATTTGAGAGGCAGTTTTTTGCCAACAATGGGTTAGATGGCTAGGTCATGAGGACCCCAAGGACTCAGAGAAATTGGGGGTTGGATTGGATTGTTTTACCTCTGAGCGGCACTTTTTTGCACACCATGGGCTAAATGGCTAGGTCACATGGACCCCGAAGGCTCAGAGAAGGTCGGGGGAGGGGACCCACTGGAACAGCTGTTGGGAGATAGATGATAGCCTCCCGTCAAGGCCATCCAGCGTGTTCTTTAACGTGCACAGGGTATGTCTCTCCCGCACACGGGGCCACGGCTTAACGTCCCATCCGACGGACGGCGGTCTTTTCAAGCCCATCGTTCTCCCCTACTGACCGTGGTTAGGGCGGGGAAATTTTGCGGAGATAAATCTCAACGCTGACTCAGCTGGGACTCGAACCTGGGAGCTACAGATTACGAGCCAGGCGCGCTACCGACTGAGCCATCCCCGCCCCAGAAAATTGGGGAAAGAGGACCCACTGGACAACTATTAGGAGACAAATAGAAGCATCCAGTCAAGGCCATCCAGTGTGTTCTTTAACCTGCAAAGGCTATGGTTCTCCCGCACACGGAGCCACGGATTAACGTCTCATCCGACAGACGGCAGCCTTTCCAAGCCCATCGGTGTCGCCCACTGACCCTGGCAGAGCGGGGAGTTTTGAGGAAATAAATCTCAACACTGGCACAGGTGGAACTTGAACTGGGAACTTCAGATTACGAGCCTGGCACGCTACCGACTGAGCCACTCCCGCCCAAGATTCAGAAATTTCAGGGAAGAGACCCACTTGATATATATAAGGAGGCAGGGTTGGGTTGGGTTGTTTTACCTCTGAGCGGCACTTTTTTGCGCACCATGGGCTAAATGGCCAGGTCACATGGGTTGGGTTGGGTTGTTTTACCTCTGAGAGGCACTTTTTTGCACAGCATGGGCTAAATGGCCAGGTCACAAGGACCCCGAAGGCTCAGAGAAGGTTGGAGGAGGGGACCCACTGGAACAGCTGTTGGGAGACAAATGGTAGCCTCCCGTCAAGGCCATCCAGTGTGTTCTTTAACGTGCACAGGGTATGGCTCTCCCGCACACGGGGCCACGGCTTAACGTCCCATCCGACGGACGGCGGCCTTTCCAAGCCCATAGGTGTCCGATACTGACCGTGGACAGGGCGGTGAATTTTATGGAGATAAACCCGTAGGCTGAGAGAGGTGGTTAATTTACATTAAAATAAATTTTTAGTACTCCACATTCGACACGTATAATCTAAGTTAAAGTGACAAGAATAAGTTACGGTTCGTCTAAAACAAACCTTACCCCTATATGGAAGACTCTTCCCAGGAATGATGATAACTGGGTTACTGCAAAGTGCACTCGGGCCACGACTTAAAGTCCCATCCGACGGACGGTGGCCTTACCAAACCCATCGGTGTCCCCTACTGACCGTGGGCAGGGCGGGGAATTTTGCGGAGATAAATCTCAACGCTGACCCAGCTGCGACTCGAACCTTGGAACTACAGATTACGAGCCTGGCGCGCTACCGACTGAGCCACTACGACCCAAGATTCAGAGATTTCAGGGAAGAGACCCACTTGATATCTATAAGGAGGCAGAGAGAGGCCTTCTGCCAAGGCCATCCAGCGTAATATTTACTGGCATAGGCGGGACTCGAACCTGGGAACATCAGATTGCAAGCTTTAATTTACATTTTAAACTAGTTCTAGAAAAAAAGGACCTAATGTTTTACATTTTGTTGTCTATCCTTTCATCTGCAAAAACATTCTACTCCTTTGTTTTTTCAAATATATTTAAAATTCTTTTTGAGTTGGAAAGATATTTTCGAAATATTTGCATTCGCACTTTTCACATCTCTAATGATTTGCTCCTCTCTCCAAAGGTGGGGGGGGGGGGGGAACGGCGAGGGGAGACTCAACTTTAAAAAAAATGTGAAATTCATTTTATATTTATTAGTATATAAGTGTTAAAGATGAATTCGGACCCGCTCTCAAAACAATTTAAACATCAAATATTTCTAAATGATAATACATATAAATAAATACCTCCTCAAGCAGCTGCTTGCCACAGAGGTCTGACAGGAGCCTGTCAGTTGATATGCCAAAGTAGAAGATCTGAGAGGATGGCAGGACCTCAGCAGAAAAACAACACATACCATGCCTTATCCGGGGCTCGAACCCAGGTCCCTTAGATCAGTAGCCAAGCACGTTAACCACTACGGCAGATATTTCTAAAACTTGTGAAAAATAATTGAAAAATATTTTAAAAGTTTACTTATTTTTAATCAGTCTCTAGGGCCGTTCCGGTGGCCGAGTGGTTAGTGCGCTTGGCTATTGACGAAAGACCTGGGTTCGAGCCCAGGGAAGGCATGGCTGTGTATGTTGTCTTTCTGCTGAAGTTTCACCTTCCTTACAGACTTCTCTATGTCCTAAAACTGACAGCCTCCTGTCAGACCTCTGTAGTAAGCAGCCGCTTGAGGGATCATTATTGTTATTAGAACAATATGCGCTTATTGTAATACATGGTCATTCACAAGGATCCCAAAGGCTCAGAAAAGATTAGGAGGATAAGGACCTACCGAACAGCCGTTAGAAAACACGTGGAAGCCTCCCTTCAAGACCATTCAGCGTGCAATCGGGGCCACGGTTTAACATCCCATCAGACGGAAGGAGGCTTTTCATAGCTTATCATTGTCCCCTACTGATCGAGGACAGAGCGAGGAGTTCTGCGCAAGTAAATTTCAACGCTGGATCAGACGGGAATCGAACCTAGGTTGGAATGTTTGGTTGTTTTACCTCTGAGCGGCACTTTTTTGCACACCATAGGTTAAATGGCCAGGTCACAAGGACCCCGAAGACTCAGAGAAGATTGGGGAGGGGACCCACTGGAACAGCTGTTGGGAGACAGATGGTAGCCTCCAGTCAAGGCCATCCAGCGTTTTCTTTAACGTGCACAGGGTATGGCTTTCCCGCACACGGGGCCACGGCTTAACGTCCCATCCGACGGACGGCGGCCTTTCCAAGCCTATCGGTGTCCCCTACTGACCGTGGGCAGGGCGGGGAATTTTGCGGAGATAAATTTAAACGCTGACCCAGCAGGGACTCGAACATGGGAACTACAGATTACGAGCCTGGCGCGCTACCGACTGAGCCATCACACCCAATCAGAGTAAAGGAGCCGGTACTGTAATACACACAAATGAAACGACCGCTGCCGTTATCTATAAATAAAGAAAGTTTAATAAACGACTGAAAGAAATTTTATACTTTTTCCGTTTAAGAGTTATCAGAATTCATCCACAAATTTCGATTTCTTAAACGATTTCTTAAAGAATTTTTAAACAAGTTTCGATTTCTTAAACGAAAACGGACGAAGATGGTGAACAACAGATCGTCTCTCATTATCTCTTATCTGCTGGTTCTCACAAAGCAACATCACTAAAGTTAATCTCTGCCAAGGGACTTTCAGACACCTAAGAGGTTTCCTCTTCTAAGTGGAGCTTTTTTCTGTCTTTTGAACTTCTTCTCGCGACATGACCATTCGCGCATATCCATCCGTTTTTTTTTTCTCTCTCTCACTTCCTGCTGTCGCTTCGTTTCCTGTTTCTGAAATGAGCTGCGACTGAATTGAAGAGAAGGAGATACTTCCCAGAGCTGATCTCTTTCAATCGTTGATGAGGTGGAACTCTCTCGTTTCTTAAGTCGCTGCTGTTGCACTTCTGGATTGAAAGTGTTCTTTTCCATAAGGAAAGAATTGTTTGTTTGTTTTTTCGAAAACATTCTTTTCGTGAAGAGATATTTCTAAATTCGCAGTTTTAATGTATTACTGATGAGAGGTTGGATTCTTTTACTTCTGAGGAGCGCCTTTTTAGCAAACAATTGTCCAACGGAATCACAGGCTATTCACTAAAATATCCAAATGGATCCAAGATCTTTGCTTCTCTCGGTATGGAGTAAAGGATGAAACATCCAAATGGATCCAAGATCTTTGCTTCTCTCGGTATGGAGTAAAGGATGAAACATCCAAATGGATCCAAAGCTTTGCTTCTCTCGGTATGGAGTAAAGGATGAAACATCCAAATGGATTCAAGATCTTTGCTTCTCTCGGTATGAAGTAAAGGATGAAACATCCAAATGGATCCAAAGCTTTGCTTCTCTCGGTATGGAGTAAAGGATGAAACATCCAAATGGATCCAAGATCTTTGCTTCTCTCGGTATGGAGTAAAGGATGAAACATCCAAATGGATCCAAAGCTTTGCTTCTCTCGGTATGGAGTAAAGGATGAAACATCCAAATGGATTCAAGATCTTTGCTTCTCTCGGTATGGAGTAAAGGATGAAACATTGAAATGGATCCAAGATCTTTGCTTCTCTCGGTATGGAGTAAAGGATGAAACATCCAAATGGATCCAAGATCTTTGCTTCTCTCGGTGTGGAGTAAAGGATGAAACATCCAAATGGATCCAAGATCTTTGCTTCTCTCGGTATGGAGTAAAGGATGAAACATCCAAATGGATTCAAGATCTTTGCTTCTCTCGGTATGGAGTAAAGGATGAAACATCCAAATGGATTCAAGATCTTTGCTTCTCTCGGTATGGAGTAAAGGATGAAACATCCAAATGGATCCAAGATCTTTGCTTCTCTCGGTATCGTGTCACCTTCGTGTCACGTGACACGAAGGTTGCCAGATCACTAATTTCTAAAAAAAATCGCTGCCATATATTTTTTCTGAATTCCGTAATCAACCATAGTGTTCGGATACGTTTTTGAGCGACTGTAGATGGTTATATTATTTTGATACTAGATCGTGTGGGCTCACTCACGGAAATATTGAGCGTGTGCAGTTACCGTTCACAGCAAACTGGAGCGTGTGCAGTAATTGCACACGCTCCAGTTTGCTGTGAAAGGTAACTGGAGTGTGTACAGTTGCTGTACACGCTCCAGGTATTTTTCCTGAATTCTGTTAATCACGTAACACGAAGGTTGCCAGATCACTAATTTCTAAAAAAAAATCATTGTCAGATATTTTTTCTGAATTCTGTATTCAACCGTAGTGTTCGGATACTTTTTTGAGCGACTGTACTTTTTTTGTTCAAGAAATATTTCGGTAGTTAATCAATTATTTTTCGCGATCACCAAAAATATGAATACGGAAAAGTTAATTTCAGTGGTACAATGAACTATATAACCTTAAAATATTAGATTAGTCATATATTATATATATTACTATATAACCCTGTTAAATAGCATTGTCACTCTGACAAGATCCTCCTCCCCCCCCCGCCTCCTGCTATATCCAGCTCTGTATTTTCATAAATATGATCTGTCTCACTCTCTCAGCTTAATAAATAAAGACAAAACATCGAAATAACGGATTCGTTTTTCTTAGAGGATGTAGGTGTGGCTTAATCGGTAGAGCTCCACTCTCGTAATCCACAGTTCCCAGGTTCAAGTCACACATATGCCGCTGTCCGTCAAATGGGACGTTAAGCCGTGGTTCTCGGTGGAGTTTTTTTTACGCTCTGAGCGGCACTCTTTTGCACACAATGAACTAAATGACCAGGTGACAAGGACTCAAAGAAGTTTGGGGGGAGGCGACCCACTGGAACAGCAGTTGAGAGACAGATGGTAGCCTCCCGTGAAAGTCATCCAGCGTGTTCTTTAACGTGCACAGTGTATGGCTCTCCCAAACACCGAGCAGCAGCTTAACGCCCCATCCGAAGGACGGCAGCCTTTCCAAGCCCATCAGTATCCCCTTATTGACCATGGGCAGGGTGGGGAGTTTTACGGAGATAAATCTCAGCGCTGGTCCCGTGTAAGGGAGAGCCATACCCAGTGCACTTTAAAGAACACGCTCGATGATCTTGACGGGACAATTTCCTGTCTGCTAAATACTCTCTAATAGGTTCCCTTCTGTCAACCTTCTTTAACCCCCTTGGAGTCCTTTTGACCTACTCATTTAGCCCCGCAAAATTACTTCCCCCCCTGCCCACGGTCAGTAGGGACACCGATGTGCTTGGAAAGGCCACCGTCCGTCGGATAGGACGTTAAGCCACGACCCCGTGTGCGGGAGAGCCATACCCTATGCACGTTATATGGCGCGTTAATGGTACGCTAAAAGCTAGATGGCCTTGACGGTTGGCTACCATCTGTCTCCCAGCAGCTGTTCCAGTGGGTCCCCTCCCCCAAGTTTTCTGAGCCTTCGGGGTCCTTGTGACCTGGCTATTTAGCCCATGGTGTGCAAAAAGGTGCCGCTGAGAGATAAAACAACCCAACGTTAAAGAACAAGCTGGATGGCCTTGACGGGTGGCTACCATCTGTCTCCCAACAGCTGTTCGAGTGGGTCCCCCTCCTCCAACTTTCTCTTAGCCTTCGGGGTCCTTGTGACCTGGCCATTTAGCCCATGGTGAGCAAAAAAGTGCGCTCAGAGGTAAAACAACCGAACCAAACCCTTTGAGATAAGGCTCCTTGCTCTTCTTTTAAAAACATCTTCACACGAAGTTCCTAAAAAGATATTTCTCCCACAGTTAGTCAACACCTTAGATACAAAAAATGAAAAGGAGATATCACTATTTGCTTACATCCACATTCTCATATCCTTTTCTTCATTCCCTGACAAAAATACTACCCCTAGATGATTTTTCCTCTGTGCTTACACGTACATTTAGCCACAAAACGTATCCTGTTGTTTCTAGCATAAGGGTCGTCCACATTTACAGATATAAGAATCCAATACATCAACCAGCAATATTAACACGCAATGTGAATGCAGATGCAGCTTTCTTGAACGTTCAAGACACGAGTTTTTATCAACAGCCATGCAAAAAAAAAATCAATGTTCTGTGCATGTATTGTATGAATAAGACTTCGTATAGTGAACACTTATCTGCTGAAACAAATAGCGTGTGCCCCATGCCATTTATCGTCAGATACTCTCTGGTGATTTTTCATTCTGTGATTTAAGATGTTTGCTTTGAAAACTACCAAGATTTGGGAAATTCCTCTTGGGATGTTAATCTAGACACAGCCGCCAGTTCTCTGGATCTCTCTTTTACATCACTAGGAGTGTTTCAGTCATAGGTTGGGTTGTTTTAGCTATGATCGGCACTTTTTTGCACACCATGGGCTAAATGGCCTGGTCACATGGACCCCGAAGGCTCAGAGAAGGTTGGGGGAGGGGACCCACTGGAACAGTTGTTGGGAGACAGATGGTAGCCTCCCGTCAAGGCCATCCAGCGTGTTCTTTAACGTGCACAGGGTATGGCTCTCCCGCACACGGGGCCACGGCTTAACGTCCCATCCGACGGACGGCGGCCTTTCCAAGCCCATCGGTGTCCCCTACTGATCGTGGGCAGGGCGGGGTATTTTGCGGAATCACTAGGAGTGTTTCAGTCATAGGTTGGGTTGTTTTAGCTATGATCGGCACTTTTTTGCACACAATGGGCTAATATGGCAGAGTCACAAGGACCCCGATGGCTCCGAGAAGGTTGTGAGAGGGAACCCACTGGAGCAATTGTTGGGAGACAGATGGTAGGCCTTCCGTCAAGGCCATCCAACTTGTTTTTTAACGTGCACAGAGTATGGCTTTTCCGCACACGGAGCCGCGGCTTAACGTCCCATCCGACGGACGGCGGCCTTTCCAAGCCCAACGGTTTCCCTAACTGACCGTGGGTAGGGCGGGGAGTTTTGCGGAGATAAATCTCAACGCTGACTCAACTGGGACTCGAACCTGGGAACTGCAGATTACGAGACTGACACGCTACCAACTGAACCACCCCCACCCTTCAATCATAGGTACTAACACGGGGGAAAGAAGTGCATTCCCCCAAAAGTTAATATTTTTTCATTAACGAAACTTAATCTTGTAGTTATTTTGCGTTTTCATTTGTTTTGAGAAATGTATCATTTTTTATTTATTAATACGGGAAAAAAATGACATATTTTTACATAAGTTTGCTTTTTTCCCCGTTTTCATATCTGGCATCCTTCTTTGTATTATGCCATAATTCTCTATTCCCAACTGTACTAGGAAAGTTAACTATTTCTGTCTTTAAACAATGTTTCCTGCCCCTTCAAAAAATTTCTGCCTTTAAACAATGTTTCCTGCCCCTTGAAAAAATTTCTTCCTTTAAACAATGTTTCCTGCCCCTTGAAAAAATTTCTTCCTTTAAACAATGTTTCCTGCCCCTTGAAAAAATTTCTGCCTTTAAACAATGTTTCCTGCCCCTTGAAAAAATTTCTGCCTTTAAACAATGTTTCCTGCCCCTTGAAAAAATTTCTGTCTTTAAACAATGTTTCCTGCCCCTTGAAAAAATTTCTGCCTTTAAACAATGTTTCCTGCCCTTTGAAAAAATTTCTGCCTTTAAACAATGTTTCCTGCCCCTTGAAAAAATTTCTGCCTTTAAACATGTTTCCTGCCCCCTGAAAGAATTTCTGTCTTTAAACAATGTTTCCCACCCCTTGAAAAAATTTCTGCCTTTAAACAATGTTTCCTGCCCCTTGAAAAAATTTCTGTCTTTAAACAATGTTTCCTGCCCCTTGAAAAAATTTCTGCCTTTAAACAATGTTTCCTGTCCTCTGAAAGAATTTCTGCCTTTAAACAATGTTTCCTGTCCCTGAAAAATTTCTGCCTTTAACAATGTTTCCTGCCCCCTGAAAAATTTCTGCCTTTAAACAATGTTTCCTGCCCCTTGAAAAAATTTCTGCCTTTAAACAATGTTTCCTGCCCCTTGAAAAAATTTCTGCCTTTAAACAATGTTTCCTGTCCTCTGAAAGAATTTCTCCCTTTAAACAATGTTTCCTGTCCTCTGAAAGAATTTCTGCCTTTAAACAATGTTTCCTGTCCCTGAAAAATTTCTGCCTTTACACAATGTTTCCTGTCCTCTGAAAGAATTTCTGCCTTTAAACATGTTTCCTGTCCTCTGAAAGAATTTCTGCCTTTAAACAATGTTTCCTGTCCCTGAAAAATTTCTGCCTTTAACAATGTTTCCTGCCCCCTGAAAAATTTCTGCCTTTAAACAATGTTTCCTGCCCCTTGAAAAAATTTCTGCCTTTAAACAATGTTTCCTGCCCCTTGAAAAAATTTCTGCCTTTAAACAATGTTTCCTGCCCCTTGAAAAAATTTCTGCCTTTAAACAATGTTTCCTGCCCCCTGAAAGAATTTCTGTCTTTAAACAATGTTTCCCACCCCTTGAAAAAATTTCTGCCTTTAAACAATGTTTCCTGCCCCTTGAAAAAATTTCTGTCTTTAAACAATGTTTCCTGCCACTTGAAAAAATTTCTGCCTTTAAACAATGTTTCCTGTCCTCTGAAAGAATTTCTGCCTTTAAACATGTTTCCTGTCCTCTGAAAGAATTTCTGCCTTTAAACAATGTTTCCTGTCCCTGAAAAATTTCTGCCTTTAACAATGTTTCCTGCCCCCTGAAAAATTTCTGCCTTTAAACAATGTTTCCTGCCCCTTGAAAAAATTTCTGCCTTTAAACAATGTTTCCTGCCCCTTGAAAAAATTTCTGCCTTTAAACAATGTTTCCTGTCCTCTGAAAGAATTTCTCCCTTTAAACAATGTTTCCTGTCCTCTGAAAGAATTTCTGCCTTTAAACAATGTTTCCTGTCCCTGAAAAATTTCTGCCTTTACACAACGTTTCCTGTCCTCTGAAAGAATTTCTGCCTTTAAACATGTTTCCTGTCCTCTGAAAGAATTTCTGCCTTTAAACAATGTTTCCTGTCCCTGAAAAATTTCTGCCTTTAACAATGTTTCCTGCCCCCTGAAAAATTTCTGCCTTTAAACAATGTTTCCTGCCCCTTGAAAAAATTTCTGCCTTTAAACAATGTTTCCTGCCCCTTGAAAAAATTTCTGCCTTTAAACAATGTATCCTGTCCTCTCAAAGAATTTCTACCTTTAAACTATGTTTCCTGTCCTCTGAAAGAATTTCTGCCTTTAAACAATGTTTCCTGCCCCCTGAAAAATTTCTGCCTTTACACAATGTTTCCTGTCCTCTGAAAGAATTTCTGCCTTTAAACAATGTTTCCTGTCCTCTGAAAGAATTTCTGCCTTTAAACAATGTTTCCTGTCCTCTGAAAGAATTTCTGCCTTTAAACAATGTTTCCTGTCCCTGAAAAATTCCTGCCTTTAAAAAATGTTTCCTTCCCCCTGAAAAATTTCTGCCTTTAACAATGTTTCCTGCCCCCTGAAAGAATTTCTGCCTTTAAGCAATGTTTCCTGCCCCCTGAAAAATTTCTGCCTTTAAACAATGTTTCCTGTCCTCTGAAAGAATTTCTGCCTTTAAACAATGTTTCCTGTCCTCTGAAAGAATTTCTGCCTTTAAACAATGTTTCCTGTCCTCTGAAAGAATTTCTGCCTTTAAACAATGTTTCCTGTCCCTGAAAAATTTCTGCCTTTAAAAAATGTTTCCTTCCCCCTGAAAAATTTCTGCCTTTAACAATGTTTCCTGCCCCCTGAAAGAATTTCTGCCTTTAAGCAATGTTTCCTGCCCCCTGAAAAATTTCTGCCTTTAAACAATGTTTCCTGCCCCCTGAAAGAATTTCTGCCTTTAAACAATGTTTCCTGTCCCTGAAAAATTTCTGCCTTTAAACAATGTTTCCTGCCCCCTGAAAAATTTCTGCCTTTAAACAATGTTTCCTGCCCCCTGAAAGAATTTCTGCCTTTAAGCAATGTTTCCTGCCCCCTGAAAAATTTCTGCCTTTAAACAATGTTTCCTGCCCGCTGAAAAATTTCTTCCTTTAAACAATGTTTCCTGCCCCCTGAAAAATTTCTGCCTTTAACAATGTTTCCTGTCCTCTGAAAGAATTTCTGCCTTTAAACAATGTTTCCTTCCCCCTGAAAAATTTCTGCCTTTAAACAATGTTTCCTGTCCCCTGAAAAATTTCTGCCTTTAAAAAATGTTTCCTGTCCCCTGAAAAATTTCTGCCTTTAAAAAATGTTTCCTGTCCCCTGAAAAATTTCTGCCTTTAAACAATGTTTCCTGTCCTCTGAAAGAATTTCTGCCTTTAAGCAATGTTTCCTGTCCCCTGAAAAATTTCTGCCTTTAAAGAATGTTTCCTTCCCCCTGAAAAATTTCTGCCTTTAAACAATGTTTCCTTCCCCCTGAAAAATTCCTGCCTTTAAACAATGTTTCCTTCCCCCTGAAAAATTCCTGCCTTTAAACAATGTTTCCTTCCCCCTGAAAAATTTCTGCCTTTAAACAATGTTTCCTGTCCCCTGAAAAATTCCTGCCTTTAAACAATGTTTCCTGCCCCTTGAAAAAATTTCTGCCTTTAAACAATGTTTCCTGTCCTCTGAAAGAATTTCTGCCTTTAAACAATGTTTCCTGCCCCTTGAAAAAATTTCTGCCTTTAAACAATGTTTCCTGCCCCTTGAAAAAATTTCTGCCTTTAAACAATGTTTCCTGTCCTCTGAAAGAATTTCTGTCTTTAAACAATGTTTCCTGTCATCTGAAAGAATTTCTGCCTTTAAACAATGTTTCCTGTCCCTGAAAAATTTCTGCCTTTAAACAATGTTTCCTGCCCCCGGAAAAATTTCTGCCTTTAAACAATGTTTCCTGTCCTCTGAAAGAATTTCTGCCTTTAAACAATGTTTCCTGTCCTCTGAAAGAATTTCTGCCTTTAAACAATGTTTCCTGCCCCCCTGAAAAATTTCTGCCTTTAAACAATGTTTCCTGCCTCCTGAAAATTTTCTGCCTTTAAACCATGTTTCCTGTCCTCTGAAAGAATTTCTGCCTTTAAACAATGTTTCCTTCCCCTTGAAAAATTTCTGCCTTTAAACAATGTTTCTTGTCCCCTGAAAAATTTCTGCCTTTAAACAATGTTTCCTGTCCTCTGAAAGAATTTCTGCCTTTAAACAATGTTTCCTGTCCTCTGAAAGAATTTCTGCCTTTAAACAATGTTTCCTGTCCCTGAAAAATTTCTGCCTTTAAAAAATGTTTCCTTCCCCCTGAAAAATTTCTGCCTTTAACAATGTTTCCTGCCCCCTGAAAGAATTTCTGCCTTTAAGCAATGTTTCCTGCCCCCTGAAAAATTTCTGCCTTTAAACAATGTTTCCTGCCCCCTGAAAGAATTTCTGCCTTTAAACAATGTTTCCTGTCCCTGAAAAATTTCTGCCTTTAAACAATGTTTCCTGCCCCCTGAAAAATTTCTGCCTTTAAACAATGTTTCCTGCCCCCTGAAAGAATTTCTGCCTTTAAGCAATGTTTCCTGCCCCCTGAAAAATTTCTGCCTTTAAACAATGTTTCCTGCCCGCTGAAAAATTTCTTCCTTTAAACAATGTTTCCTGCCCCCTGAAAAATTTCTGCCTTTAACAATGTTTCCTGTCCTCTGAAAGAATTTCTGCCTTTAAACAATGTTTCCTTCCCCCTGAAAAATTTCTGCCTTTAAACAATGTTTCCTGTCCCCTGAAAAATTTCTGCCTTTAAAAAATGTTTCCTGTCCCCTGAAAAATTTCTGCCTTTAAAAAATGTTTCCTGTCCCCTGAAAAATTTCTGCCTTTAAACAATGTTTCCTGTCCTCTGAAAGAATTTCTGCCTTTAAGCAATGTTTCCTGTCCCCTGAAAAATTTCTGCCTTTAAAGAATGTTTCCTTCCCCCTGAAAAATTTCTGCCTTTAAACAATGTTTCCTTCCCCCTGAAAAATTCCTGCCTTTAAACAATGTTTCCTTCCCCCTGAAAAATTCCTGCCTTTAAACAATGTTTCCTTCCCCCTGAAAAATTTCTGCCTTTAAACAATGTTTCCTGTCCCCTGAAAAATTCCTGCCTTTAAACAATGTTTCCTGCCCCTTGAAAAAATTTCTGCCTTTAAACAATGTTTCCTGTCCTCTGAAAGAATTTCTGCCTTTAAACAATGTTTCCTGCCCCTTGAAAAAATTTCTGCCTTTAAACAATGTTTCCTGCCCCTTGAAAAAATTTCTGCCTTTAAACAATGTTTCCTGTCCTCTGAAAGAATTTCTGTCTTTAAACAATGTTTCCTGTCATCTGAAAGAATTTCTGCCTTTAAACAATGTTTCCTGTCCCTGAAAAATTTCTGCCTTTAAACAATGTTTCCTGCCCCCGGAAAAATTTCTGCCTTTAAACAATGTTTCCTGTCCTCTGAAAGAATTTCTGCCTTTAAACAATGTTTCCTGTCCTCTGAAAGAATTTCTGCCTTTAAACAATGTTTCCTGCCCCCCTGAAAAATTTCTGCCTTTAAACAATGTTTCCTGCCTCCTGAAAATTTTCTGCCTTTAAACCATGTTTCCTGTCCTCTGAAAGAATTTCTGCCTTTAAACAATGTTTCCTTCCCCTTGAAAAATTTCTGCCTTTAAACAATGTTTCTTGTCCCCTGAAAAATTTCTGCCTTTAAACAATGTTTCCTGTCCTCTGAAAGAATTTCTGCCTTTAAGCAATGTTTCCTGTCCCCTGAAAAATTTCTGCCTTTAAACAATGTTTCCTGCCCCCTGAAAAATTTCTGCCTTTAAACAATGTTTCTTGTGCCAACGTGGCCGGTTGGTGACGTGACTTAGTGTTATAGTCAATGCAGCCGCCGTGTGAGCCGCAGTTTTTCGAATCCTTAGTATATAAAAAACAATTATTATCGGAAGATATTCGGCTTCGAATTGTCTAAACAGCTATAGGAACAATTGCACAGTGTTTAAATTCCAGCTGATCCATTAAATGCAAAAAAAGTGGGTTGAAAGAATTCGACCGAGAACGTGCATTAGGCTTACAGCGTTCTATAATACATACTTTTAACTATTGCTTCTGTATTTTAATGTTAATTTATGTGATATATCGATTGTAATATGTAGATGAATGATAGTTACATTTAAGTTAGTAGTCATTCATCGTTTACGATTAAGTTTAGTTAATATAAAATATGCATGCAGCAAACTTCGATCTTGACGGCCGTAACCCTCCGCTTCATGTGCGGGCATACCGATATCGGCGACTACCGTAGTCGCTGAACGCCGATCATCGCTGGTCGGCCTGGTACATAGGGGCTCTAGATGTAGTCAGTTTTCTGTGACGTAGTTGTATGGCCTTCTCTTGTAGGAGGTGTTGACATAGCCAATAAGCATCACACGCAGATCGGCCAGGTTTCAAAACAAATAAAAATCTTGCAGAGGCCATAAACAGTGTTAAATCTTTTAAATCTCAACATAAATATACCGCTAGAAATTCAAAAAGAAATTGATAATAATCCGTTCTTAAAAACAATAATCTATTTCATTCCAATATAATGTTTTCCTCTCAATTTTAGTGAACTTCAAAAAGTTGCGTGAAAAATTCGTAAAATATTCGTATGTTTAATAATTTTTCGCTTCCCGTCTGGTCACTTGCATTATTAGGATTGGGGGGGGGCTTGATTCTGAATGCATTTCAGATAGCCTGCCTTCCCATGGCCGAGTGGTTAGCACGCTTGGCTACTGATCTAAGGGACCTGGGATCGAGCCCCGGGTAAGGCATGGTTGTGTGTGTTGTTTTTCTGCTGAGGTCCTGCCATCCTCTCAGACCTTCTACTATGGCATATAAACTGACAGGCTCCTGTCAGACCTCTGTGGCAAGCAGCTGCTTGAGGGGGTATTTATTTTTTTTTATCATAACATAGGATTATCAGTTGGATACCATCGCGATAAATTCTGACATACAGATAAGAATATCTCAGATAAAAAATACCTATGGGAGACTGATTTATTGTCAAAATACGTAAAACTTACACAAACTGCAGATTACGAGCCTGGCGAACTACTGACTGACCCCTGTCCCATCAAATATCATACCTAAGTATTTTATTTCATCTACACTTTCTCTGATCCCAGTTAAAATTAGCGTGATCCCCTCAATCGCAATCGTTTGTATCAGGGCAGGATTCGTCATTACGTACAGTCGCTCAAAAAAGTATCCGAACACTATGGTTGATTACAGAATTCAGAAAAAATATCTGGCAACGATTTTTTTTAGAAATTAGTGATCTGGCAACCTTCGTGTCACGTGATTGCAGAATTCAGGAAAAATATCTGGAGCGTGTACAGCAACTGCACACGCTCAATATTTCCGTGAGTGAGCCCACACGATCTACTATCAAAGTAATATGACCACCTACAGTCGGTCAAAAAAGTATCCGAACACTATGGTTGATTACAGAATTCAAAAAAAATATCTGGCGACGATTTTTTTAGAAATTAGTGATCTGGCAACCTTCGTGTCACGTGACACGAAGGATGCCAGAACACTAATTTCTAAAAAAAATTGTCGCCAGATATTTTTTCGGAATTCTGTAATCAACCATAGTGTTCGGATACTTTTTTGAGCGACTGTACCAGGCCACTAAAAGTATTGACCTCCAAATTAGAAAAAAAAAATTAAAAATAATATTTTACGTGGATATTTGTTCCTTAAGATATCTTGCCCGTTTATTTTATTTCAATAAGCATTTAGTGCAGTTAGACAGTACAACATCAGTTGTACCAGTTGATTAGTATTTTGCGTGGGAAGAAACAGACAGGTACACAGGAATTGAGGGATAAACATGGCAAGGTGGTGTGAGTATTCTGTGACGGCTAGGTGGGCTGAGCATTTCAGAGAATTTCTAAATAATGTAATCATTTCTACTCCCATTGTGTGTAATCAGGATAGATGCATTATTGGCTTTTATGATGGCCCTATATCACATTCTGAAGTCGTTTTGGCTATCACTAAATTAAAACTGCATAAATACCCAGGGGTGGACGAAATCACTACTGAAATGCTTAGAGCTGGAAATATTTGCGTAGTCACATGGCTGACTGAAATTTTAAATATTTTTTTATGATAAAGGTATTGTTCCTAAGGATTTTACTAGAGCTATTATTATTCATATTTTTTATAAAAGGTGATCGCAGTTCTTTTGATAATTATAGGGGAATTAGTTTACTTTCTGTTCCAGGTAAAGTTCTTTGCATGATTATACTTAATAGAATTAAGAATTGGGTTGATGGACAACTGCGTGATGAACAGTGTGGATTCAGAAGTGGGAGGGAATGTATTGATCAAATATTTTCACTTAGGCAGTTCTTGAGAAATGTCTATGTTCTTGAGAAATGGCTATGTTCTTGAGAAATGGCTATGTTCTTGAGAAATGTATGAGAGTTTCAGGAGCCTGTGGTTACTAGCTATGTAGATTTCAAAAAGGCTTTTAACTCTGTTGATCGACATAATCTGTGGTTGTTCGTCAGATCATATGGAATACCTAACAAGTTAGTGTAACGAAAGCGTTATACAGGGTGATTCAAAACTTATCGTTCAAATTTCGTGGGGAGGTAGGGAATACGTCAGGAAACCGATTTCACATAGGAAAGAACGTCCGCAAATGTACGCATGCGTACGTAGAGGGCGCTGTGTGTACCCAACCAGTGTACAGCTCGCCCGACCACTCCCGCTGTCATCAGTGTACGAGCTGACTTACTAGTGATAAGATGAATCGTTTTACGCATCAAGAGCTAGCGGATATGCATCTCGCATATGGGGCAGCTGGCGAAAGCGGCCGCCGAGCTAGGCAAGTTTACGAAGACCGATACCCCAACAGAAGAATACTACAGCATCAAATGTTTGCACGTGTGCAACGCAATCTGCGCGAACGTGGTTCACTGCGCAGCAACATGCAGGATACGGGGAGAAGACGACTGACGCGGACTGTCAACATTGCAGAACAAGTCCTACAGTCCATCGGAGATAATCCGAATACCAGCACACGAGCTATTGCTCAGCAGGTTGGGGTCTCTCAGTCAGCAGTGTGGCGGATACTGCACGAGGAACGTGTGTATCCTTACCATCTGCAAAGGGTGCAGTTACTGCATCCTGACGATTATCCAAAGCGTGTGGAATTTGCACAATGGTTCATGCAGAAAGGTGCCGTGGACCCCAGTTTTCCAGCTTCTGTCCTTTTTACAGATGAAGCTTCATTCACTCGTGAAGGTGTGTTCAATACACACAATTCACATGTGTGTGCTTACGACAACCCCGCATGGTACGAGAAGTCACGCTGCGCAACATCGTTTTGCCGTAAATGTGTGGGCTGGAATCATTGGTGACTGTTAGTTGGGACCTTACTTGCTACCGCCCCGATTGGACGGCCGGAAATACCTAATATTTCTCGAGACAGTGAGACAGTGTTACCGACTTTTCTGGACGCTGTTCCTGCGCATATCCACCGAGATATGTGGTATCAACATGACGGGGCTCCAGCCCATAGCACAATTGTTGCGAGTGATTACCTGAACCGAACATTCGGAGCTCGATGGATCGGTAGAGGTGGACCGATCGCTTGGCCACCCAGGTCACCTGATTTATCGCCCATGGATTTCTTTTTGTGGGGGGCCATGAAAGACCATGTGTACGAGACCCCCGTCGACAATGAAATGGACATTGTTGCACGAATAGTGGCCGCCGCAGGCATTGTCCGTGATATGCCAGGCGTTTTTGAAAATGTTCGGCGGTCAATGCAACGGCGCTGTGAATCCTGTGTCCGTGTAAATGGTCGCAATTTTGAGCACCTACTGTGAACCTGTACTTTACCTTGTTGGAATAAAAGTCACATTCGTTACCACTTTACTGTTTCCTTGTGTTCACTTTACTTGTCCATTTTGTTCATGTAGATGACGTTTGCGGACATACTTTCCTATGTGAAATCTGTTTCCTGACGTATTCCCTACCTCCCCACGAAATTTGAACGATAAGTTTTGAATCACCCTGTATAATAACACTCAGTCATGTGTGAGAGTTGGTAAGTCTTGTAGCGATTGGTTTAGCATTGCTAGTGGAGTTAGACAAGGGTGCATTTTGTCTCCTTTTCTCTTTACTTTGGTTATTGATTATGTTACGCGAAATTCTTTGCAAGGGAAAGATTTTGGCCTTAAATGATCTAGAGATTTCAAAATTACTGATTTAGATTATGCAGATGATTTGGCCCTGTTGGCTAATATGTTGAGAGAATGGTAATAGAGTAGGTTTGGTGATAAACAGAGAAAAAACTAAAGTGATGAAAATTGATGAGGCTGATGGTGCTTCAGTTGCTTTGAATGGCTGCATTCTTGAGCAAGTGTCTCAGTTTAATTGTCTTGGAAGCTATATAACAGATACTGGTGATGTGCGGCATGAGATAAATAGATAAATAGGGATTCCGCTGGGACTTTTGAGAATCTATGTAGAGTGTGGAAAAATAGGAGTGTACACCTAAAGACTAAAATTAGACTGTATAATACTTTGGTTCTTTCTAAGGTTTGTAAGCAGGAAAACAGTAAACTTGATGCCTTTGATTTTAAATGCTTAACCCTTTCAGGACCATAAGGTTTCTAAGAGTAAATATTAGTATGTAACTGTTTATTTTAGTTTGTTTAGACGTAAAATAAATAAAAATCATAAGAAAAATACATAACAATGTGTAGTTTTTTTTGGAATTTTATGGGAAATATTTTTCCCAATGGACTATAAAGGTAACACAAATTATAGTTAAGCTTATTATGCAATGTCTTTTATTTATTGGTTTATTAGAACAAAATGTTAACTAAAATAATACAAAATTATGAAATAAAATTACTATACAAAATGATGTGCTAATTATGATATTCTGCGAAGCAATTTCTTTTGGTAGTGAGGCAAAGATGGACATTGCACATAGTACACATATTATGCGTCCTGACAGTTCTGTTTTTGTTTTCTAAACGTTCCCGTTTACGTAATTGCGTTCGGCATACGTTCTATTTTGACATTCTGTATAAAAAATGCAGATAAGGTTATAATTAAATACGACAATCACCAATTTTAAAATGGGAAAAATGTTTCCCTTGGTCGTGAAAGGGTTAAGCAGTATCTTTGGCATTAAATGGTTGCAAGTAATGATGAGGTTAGAAGGAGTGATCAACCTCCTTTGAGCAGCATTTTGTGCAGAGAGAGACTGCATTGGTTTGCCATGTTGTCCGTATGCATAGCTACAGATTGGCAAATAGGATTATGAGCAGTGTGCCCAAAGGCTTCAGGAAAAGGGGGAGACCTAGGATTCGTTGGGCAGACAATGAGAAACAGGACCTTGTTAGAATTGGCCTACAGTGGCCAAAGGCAGTAGCTGTAGCTCAGAACAGACAGCTGTGGAGAGCAAAATTAGACAGTTTGGTAGGACCTCCGTAGCCCAGGCTGCATGTGGATTTTATATGTTTGTATGTATGAATAATTCACTTAATGATAAAAGTAAATAAACGCGGGATGTTACGGGACAAACTTTCAGATGTGTCCAGAAATTTCCATGCTAATGTCTATCATTTGCCACACCGCCTATACAGTTTGCAAAATAAAGCGAGGTCCAGGCAGCAGTTAAGCAGGCCCATAACAGTATCTAACTATCATTGATTACAATTTTCAATAGTGGTGGCGCTGTTAACTCAGCAGTCATAGAGAACAAGCATGGAGGCACCGTTACAGGTGCCTTCATGTAAGTTGCATTTTATTACTAGAAATCAATTGGTGCCTTCAAGACCTCTTGATGTTTATCCTGTCCTTTCGACCCCCATTTGACCTTGAAAGCAACATCGGATCTGAAAATCCTTAATATTAATGAATTCTAATGCTCGAAATAGCCCTAGTCACCAATATTTAGCTCTCTAGTAATGTTATATAGAAAATTGACCTTTGACCTCGAAGGACCCTCCTGATCCCAAATTTCGTAGCGTTTCCTAGAACTGCGATCCAGAATACCCCCAGACACCAATTTTAGCTCTCTAGCACCGATAGATCTAAATTTGACCTTTGACCTCGAACGGCCCTCCAGGTCCGAAAGTTATAACATTTCCGAGATATACTACCCGAAACACCCCCAGACACCAATTTTCACGTTTCTAGCACTTGTGGATAGATTTTAGACCTCTACGTGACCTCTATTTGACCTTAAAGAACACGTCGAAAGTCAAATTTCGGATTCCCCCCTCCCGAGATCTACGACCCAGATTACGCCAAAGCGCACACTTTCAGAGCTCTACCATTCCTGCATCATACAGTTAGCGTCAGTCAGTCCCTATCAGTCAGTCATCAATCGCTCACAATCATCTAAATATATAATTACTTGTATATAACTATATATATTTTTTACTACATCATAAATATATATACATTAGTTTAAGTAATGCTTATATTATCGACACACTTGGCAGCGAGAGTATTACTAGAAGTAGGTTGGGTTGTTTTACCTCTGAGGGGCACTTTTTTGCACACCATGGGCTAAATGGTCAGGTCACATGGATCCCGAAGGCTCAGAGAAGGTTGGGGGAGGAGACCCACTGGAACAGCTGCTGGGAGACAGATGGTAGCCTCCCGTCAAGGCCATCCAGCGTGTTCTTTAACGTGCACAGGGTATGGCTCTCCCGCACACGAGGCCCCGGCTTAACGTCCCATCCGACGGACGACGGCCTTTCCAAACCCATCGTTGTCCCCTACTGACCGTGGGCAGGGCGGGGAATTTTGCGGAGATAAATCTCAACGCTGACCCAGCTGGGAATCGAACCTGGGAACTACAGATTACCAGCCTGGCGCGCTACCGACTGAGCCACCCCACTAGAAGTAGGAAATTTGAAGTTATTTTAATAGCGACAGTGCAGTTGAACGAACGAGTCAATTACATTTTTTAATTGGGAAAGTCTGGATTTTTTAATTGGGAAAGAATAAGGAACTCCCATTTTAACGTAACGTTTAATAAATGAATGAATGACGAACGAGTCATCGCCAATATGGCTTCCTAGCAAAAGCGGCCTAACGCGATTTGCGCTATATTAATGAAGCCGTATTTTTGTTACAATTACTGTTACGGCATTTTGCGTACTTAACACTGAGATTTAAGCATTAGGGAAATTATGTATATCTATTAATAGCCACTAATAAAATCATTTTCGCTGCTAATTTATTTGTTTGCATGAAGCAGAAAATGGCACTGCAATCAGCATCATATTGACTCACATTGCCATATATATTATTTAAATCAAGGCGTCCCATTGGAGGTAGGAACCTGATTTACCTACCCAACATGAGGTCCCAAAGGGGAAACCTGCTTATGAAATTTGGGACCGTTCGATCAAGTATCTCGGGAATTACATGGGACTAAAATCTGTCGAAACGGAAATAGCATTTTCGATATTCTGCGCAGTATGAGCGCGCACTGACGTCACCAACGACCTGAGCAACAGCCGGTGATTATTCTGGTCGCATACCAGTGTAAAAGAAATTAAGCTTCATTGATTTATTTTATATTATTCTGTAATTAAACAGCCTTCAGAATTGCACTTCTATTAACTATACATAATAACGTACATTTGAAAAAGTACTTATTTTTCGCATATGGTGTGGAACTATTTGCTGTGGCGGAATCACATCTGCGAGTTGTTCCCGTAAGAACTCATTGTGGGTGTGGCCTCTTTTCATTGGTCGATTGCTTCTCTGATCTTTAGATTTTCCGCTACATTCTTTTATCTGGATTTGGTAATCTGTAATTTGGTTAGAATACCTTACTAATGTTTCCAAAAGTATTTTCGTAGGTTTGAATTGTGGTAAATAGGTGCATTTCAGAGAGGTAAACGTGGATGAAAAAGATTCCGTATGGGATATATATTAGTTACAGAATTTGGAAAACCTTTGTAACGGATTCATTACCGCGGAAAAATCCATCCGGATCTGTGTGTTGTGTTAAAGTTAATGTAGGCGCATTGATATGAAATAGTATTGCGCACTAATATAGTTCCTTTGAGTTATAATGTTGAAATGGTATTCTGTAAATTTGTGTACGTTGTCTGTAATGGCAAGAACATTTAATTATTAAAAGAGTTTATTCCAGAAAATCGTTAATAACGCCTTGTGATTGGATTACTTAGTCTCGATTGTTTTCTTAACTGCGGAAAGTGTCTTGTTCACGAATTTGCATCATCGGCACTAGTCTCTGATTGGATTATTCTGACATGATGATACCTCAAGACAGCTCTGTTCCACACTTGAAACCACCAATGTTAAATAATTCTCTTTAGAAATTATTAACGATTTTCTGAAATTAAGGTTCTCCGCAAAAATTCCCCTCCCTGCCCACGGTTGTAGGGGACACCGATGGGCTTGGAAAGGCCGCCGTCCGTCGGATGGGACGTTAAACCGTGGCCCCGTGTGCGGGAGAGCCATACCCTGTGCACGTTAAAGAACACGCTGGATGGCCTTGACGAGAGGCTACCATCTGTCTCCCAACAGCAGTTCCAGTGGGTCCCCTCCCCCAACCTTCTCTGAGCCTTTGGGGTACATGTGACCTGGCCATTTAGCCCATGGTGTGCAAAAAAGTGCCGCTCAGAGGTGAAACCACCCAATTCTGAAATTAAGGTGGCCATCCACAGTGCTTTAAGATTATATGTATTCTCTTATTTACGTGTACTGTTTTCTTTGTGTTGTACTTCCTTGCACTGCTTCAATAAATACATTCATTAATTTTTTTTGCTGTTTTTCGTTTGTAAAAAATGGCTTCCAGCACTAAATGGAGTCTATCTAGTACGTATTGCGAGGTCCATTTTTATTTCCCGACGACTTTAAAAAATTACTGGAGAATGGACGAAATTTCAAGTATTTATTGAGTTTAGTAAATGACAAGCTGAAAAAGAACACAAAAATGCAATTCCGCCAAAACAACGTCTAATTGAACTGAGGTTCCTTTTTAGTTGTCGATACTACAATATTGTTTACGTTTCTCTGTAAGGATTGTTGAGCAAACTTTGGGATATCTTACACCAGACTATCGCCGAACTTTAATAGGGTTGGGTTGTTTTATCTCTGAGTTGGATTGGGTTGTTTTATCTCTGAGTTGGGTTGGGTTGTTTTACCTCTGAGCGGCACTTTTTTGCACACAATGGGCTAAATGGCCAGGTCACAAGAACCTCGAAGGCTCAGAGAAGGTTGGGGGAGGGGACCCACTAGAATAGCTGTTGGGAGACAGATGGTAGCCTCCCGTCAAGGCCATCCAGCGTGTTCTTTAACGTGCACAGAGTATGGCTCTCCCGCACACGGAGCCACGGCTTAACGTCCCATCCGACGGACGGCGGCCTTTCCAGCCCATCGGTGTCCCCTACTGACCGTGGGCAGGGCGGGGAATTTTGCGGTGATAAATCTCAACGCTGATCCAGCTGGGACTCGAAACTGGGAACTGCAGATTACGAGCCTGGCGTGCTACCGACTGAGCCACCCCCGCCCCACTCTCATCCTGCAACTAAACAAGTGTAAAAATAAAAATGTCTTTAATTTCGAAACTGTAGGAACTGGAATTTTTATTCCAACACGGGATGCACGGTGGAAAACTGTGTGAGAAATTTGGGAGTAATAGAATAGTTTGATACTTTCACCAAGCACCAAATTTGGATACTATAAGTATGAGCAAATATATTGTAAATATTGTAAATGAATAAATTATATATATATGCACCAAGATGAAAAAGTTTAGTGTGTGCAATCCTTTCCGCTTCTAACATTAACAAATATTTATAAAGAAACTCATATAACATAAACCACAATACATAGATATGTGAAGATTTTATTAAACATGATCATATCATATAATAGGCATAATTGCAAACTCGCGGGGGGGGACCAGTATGACGTCATCGCTGACAGGAATTGACAGTGAATGGAGTAGTACCTTGTGAATAGGGGCGGGGGTGGCTCAGTCGGTAGCGCGTCAGGTTCGTAATCTGTAGTTCCCAGGTTCGAGTCCCAGCTGGGTCAGCGTTGAGATTTATCTCCGCAAAATTCCCCGCCCTGCCCACGGTCAGTAAGGGACACCGATGGGCTTGGAAAGGCCGCCGTCCGTCGGATGGGACGTTAAGTCGTGGTCCCGTGTGCGGGAGAGCCATACCCTGGGCACATTAAAGAACACGCTGGATGGCCTTGACAGGAGGCTACCATCTGTCTCCCAACAGCTGTTCCAGTGGGTCCCCTTCCCCAACCTTCTCTGAGCCTTCGGGGTCCATGTGACCTGGCCATTTAGTCCATGGTGTGAAAAAAAGTGCCGCTCAGAGGTAAAACAACCCAACCTTCTGTGAATTCTTTCAGGTACATTTTGAGTTTCAATCATACCAAACTGTGCAGTAACATAATCAATGAATTATATTCCGAAGAACTAGAAAAATAGATGTTTCATGTTCATTCCCATCAGAAGAAGAATTAGAAGTATATGCTACAGTGGTGGCGTTAACACAAATTCTATATGCAGCATGGTAAGATCTGTAGTAAGTTCTGTAGTTCGTTGGGCGGGGGTGGCTCAGCCGGTAGCGCGTCAGGTTCGTAATCTGTAGTTCCCAGGTTCGAGTCCCAGCTGGGTCAGCGTTGAGATTTATCTCCGCAAAATTACCCGCCCTGCCCACGGTCAGTAGGGGACACCGATGGGCTTGGAAAGGCTGCCGTCCGTCGGATGAGACGTTAAGTCGTGGTCCCGTGTGTGGGAGAGCCATACCCTGTGCACTTTAAAGAACACGCTGGATGGCCTTGACGGGAGGCTAACATCTGTCTCCCAAAAGCTGTTCCAGTGGGTCCCCTCCCCCAACCTTCTCTGAGCCTTCGGGGTCCATGTGACCTGGCCATTTAGCCCATGGTGTGCAAAAAAGGGCCGCTCAGAGGTAAAGCAACCCAACTCTGTAGTTCGTCATGACCTACGAAGCGAACTCTTAGGAATCCCTGTTAAACATAAACTTCAAGAATAAATCTATTCCAGATATAAAAATGCCGCACGAATATTTAGTCTGGTCACGACGACCTCTACTCGTATCAAACGATTGCTGTCTCAGGGAAAAAAGCAAGAGACTGCTGCAAAAACAAATCGATGACCCTGAGGACCAAACAATGGGCTCAACAAAAAGTAGCATTATCGTTGGCAACTGATAATTTAAATACTTCAGCTCCTATTGCGATGATCAAAAGAATAAAAAACTTATTGTCAGTGCATTAAAGACGCATTAACAACTGGAGTTAGCAGTGGCAAATTGTTATTAAAAAAACTAAGTAAAGCCTCGGGGAAAATTTCTATTTTGCAAGCAAGAGTAAGATGGGAAACAAAAACATTTGAATTTACATACAGTAGATACAATTTGATACATCGGAATATTACTTCGGAATTCAAGTGAAAAGAAGAGAAAAAAGTAGCAAAGCTGTTTCATTGGATAACTCCAGGGAAACGTTTCTTAGTAAATTAAAAATTATGTTTACGCCACGTCAGATTAAAGGTCTTTTGGAAGGGAAAACATTTACAATATGCTGCAGGCGATAAAATTTATAATTTTCGCCACGTTTAAATTGAGATCTGGCGTTTTAATTTCTATCGAATTTAATTTTAAGAGCAAGATCGAATTGTTCAGAATTATCTAAGATAGGAGTTCTCAACGTGGGGTACTCGGTAGAATTTTGTGGGGTACACCGTGAGAGCTCAAAAGTCGCTAGATCATCCAGTAAAATGTTTATAATTTTACAAGATTTTTAAATTGTTTATGTCATTTTTTGTGTTTATCGATATATGTAATTTATGAATACAAAATTTAATATGTATTTCTATATGTTTTATTTTATTGCCATTGTTATACTATAACTATAGTTTTATCTATCTATATAAGGGTATGCCAGTTACATAAACATTTACAGGGGGTACGTGAAGCATAAAAGGGTTGGGTTGTTTTACCTCTGAGCGGCACTTTTTTGCACACCATGGGCTAAATGGCCAGGTCACAAGGACCCCGAAGCCTCAGAGAAGGTTGGGGGTTGAACCACTAGAAACAGTTGTTGGGAGACAGATGTAGCCTCCCGTCAAGGCCATCCAGCTTGTTCTTTAACGTGCACAGGGTATGTCTCTCCCGCACACGGAACCACGGCTAACGTCCCATCCGACGGATGGCGGCCTTTCCAAGCCCATCGGTGTCCCCTACTGACCGTGGGCAGGGCGGGGAATTTTTGCGGAGATAAATCTCAACGCTGACCCAGCTGCGACTCGAACCTGGGAACTGCAGATTACGAGCCTGGCGCGCTACCGTCTGAGCCACCCGCGCCCCATAGTTTATGGAAATGAGGATTTAAAAATGCTGTTCCCGATTTCGAAATATTGCGAAATGCACAATAAAGTAGTTAAATATAAATTACCTTCTGCTAGTTATTCCATTGATACTGAATGAGCGAAAATCAACATTGTACTACATTCTAACAATCAAAATTTAGTAGAAAAATGAACAAAGTGATTTTTTTACTGACTTCAGAATCGTAAACGTAAACACTTATGGTAAGAGAAGGAAGCACAGCGTACAGTTCTTATTGAACAAATAAAATATTTTCGGCTAACTAGCTGTGTCGCAAAATTATATTCAAACCCTGCAAAACACTAGTCTAGAGTCATTCGTGTGAGTTTTTGGTAACAACTTCAGGGTTGTTGGGTTGGGTTGTTTTACCTCTGAGCGGCACTTTTTTGCACACCATGGGCTAAATGGCCAGGTCACATGGACCCCGAAGGCTCAGAGAAGGTTGGGGGAGGGGACCCACTGGAACAGCTGTTGGGAGACAGATGGTAGCCTCCCGTCAAGGCCATCCAACGTGTTCTTCAACGTGCACAGGATATGGCTCTCCCGCACACGGGGCCACGGCTTAACGTCCCATCCAACGGACGGCGGCCTTTCCAAGCCCATCGGTGTCCCCTACTGACCGTGGGCAGGGAGGGAAATTTTGCGGAAATAAATCTCAACGCTGACCCAGCTGGGACTCGAACCTGGGAACTACAGATTACGAACCTGGCGCGCTACCGACTGAGCCACCCCCGCCCCACTTTTATAAAAAATAAAAATATAAATACCCCCTCAAGCAGCTGCTTGCCACAGAGGTCTGACAGGAGCCTGTCAGTTTATATGCCAGAGAAGTAGGTCTGTGAGGATGGCAGGACCTCAGCAGAAAAACAACACACACAACCATGCCTTACCCGGGGCTCGAACCCAGGTCCCTTAGATCAGTAGCCAAGCGTGCTAACCACTCGGACTGGAAGAAAATTCCAAATTTGAAATAAAAAAATAAATATGGAAGAAAATGAAAAACCTAATTCTATTGGCCAACTTCGTGCATCCCTTGATGCCCAAAACAGAATTTATAAAGTCCATAAATGGAACAGAGAAACCACCAAATGAGCCATCCCAGTGTACGGCACGCTGCCAAGTGAGTCGTAAACTGTGACTGCTTGTGCCCGTGTTATTGCCGTTGCCTTATCGGCCCCGCCTCGTAACAATAACAGAAGTTGGGCCTTTCCCATGCCCTGGATGGTTGGCGATTCTGAATGGCCCTACTCGTCCACTGCCAAGTGCCTTTGCTTACCTGAGTCGAAGCTACTCGCCCACAACAATAGTATTGCTTTGCCGTGTCGTCTGCTGCTGGCAACATGTAAGCCACGTGGCCGCACAAGTGGACCGAAGGGCGAGATAAGAGTTCTCTGATTGGCACCAACTTGGGCCTTATCTCCGCCAACGCAGAAATCGAGGGATTGCTCTTGCTGGGAAATGCTTCTGATAAAAACGTAGGCGACAGAACTGCACACAAATAAGCAAATAACGTGGCTAAGGTAACCAACAGTCAAGCGAAAATAAAACTGTGTTGATGATTTATATCGCAAAATTTCAGATAATGAGTGTTGAAGTTTGGGGCTTTTTGGGTTGTTTCACCTCTGAGCGGGACTTTTTTGCACACCATGGATTACACAAGGACCCCGAAGGCTCAGAGAAGGCTGGGGGAGGGGATCCACTGGAACAGCTGTTGGGAGACAGATGGTAACCTGCCGTCAAGGCCATCCAGCGTGTTCTTTAACGTTCACAGGGTATGGCTCTGTCGCACACGGGACCACGGCTTAACGTCCCATCCGAAGGACGGCGGCTTTGAGTTGGGTTTTTTACCTCTGAACGGCACTTTTTTACATACTGGGTTAAATGGCCATGTCACAAAGACCCCGAAGGCTCAGAGAAGGTAGGGGAAGAGAACCCACTGGAACAGCTGTTGGGAGACAGATGGTAGCCTCCCGTCAAGGCCATCCAGCGTGTTCTTTAACGTGCATAGGGTAAAGCTCTCCCGCACAAGGTGTCAGGCTTAACGGCCTTTCCAAGCCATCGGTGTCCCCTACTGACCGTAGGCGGGTAGTTTTGGGGAGATAAATCTCAACGCTGACTCAGCTGGGACTCGAACCTGGGAACTACAGATTACAAGCCTGGCTCGCTACCGACTGAGCCACCCCCGCCCCAAATATGGTAGATGCTCCACTGTCTCTCTTTAAAGAGTATCTAGTGCTATCTGTTCCCAGCATTTTCCTATTTAAAAATAATGCTTCAGAAAATGGCACAGTAGGATTAATTAATGATGCTGTGCCAACTTTATTCACATTTGTAACAAATGACACACTGTCAAATTGGAAACCTCCTTTCTTGAGTTGGGTTGTTTTACCTCTGAGCGGCACTTTTTTGCACACCATGGGCTAAATGGCCAGGTCCAATGGACCCCGAAGGCTCAGAGAAGGTTGGAGGAGAGGACCCACTGGAACAGCTGTTGGGAGACTGATGGTAGCCTCCCGTCAAGGCCATCCAGCGTGTTCTTTAACGGCACAGGATATGGCTCTCCCGCACACGGGGCCACGGCTTAACTTCCCATCCGACGGACGGCGGCTTTTACAAGCCCATCGGTGTCCCCTACTGACCGTGGACAGGGCGGGGAATTTTGCGGAGATAAATCTCAACGCTGACCCAGCTGTGACTCGAACCTGGGAACTACAGATTACGAGCCTGGCGCGCTACAAACTGAGCCACCCCCGCCCCTTTATTGAGAGACACTTGTAGAAGATATGATAGAAATTGCCATGAGAACAGATATTGCCTCTAAAAATGATCAATCATTCTATGTAAGAGGGGAGAGTCCTAGAAAATTTAAGAGAAAGTGATATCAGTGCAAAATAAAATCCAAAGCTTAAAGAAAATGCTATGGTGATATTTTATTACCAGCTATGAGCCAAGCAATCAGACTCTTCTTCTTTAAAAGAAATATTAGATATGTTTAAGGCTCAAAAGCTCATCAAGATGACATTGAGACACCAAAGTCTGTGTTTCTAGATAAAACTTTAAACCTGTTCAGAAATTCACAGCAAAATGCTGAAAGAAGCAATGGCAAATTTTATTGCCAAGAGGTAAATAGGTTTACCGTGATATTATATTTTCATTCTCCGAAAGGCTTATTAAAAATTGAGGTTCTGTTTCTTTATTTTTAAAAAGGCTTATGAATTTGCAAGAGAAAAAATCTTCTTTCCCACTAACTCCACAATTTTAACTTGGTGCAGATCTGTAGATGGCCTTCCTGAATTTATTGAAGTTTTCTGCATGGAAAATTTTACTGATAATAAGCAGAAGCATATGATATTCACTTTATTATTTGAGGAGAAGTCAATTAGGAAACAAGTACAGTCGCTCAAAAAAGTATCCGAACGCTACGGTTGATTGCAGAATTCAGAAAAAATATATGGCAAGGAATTTTTTAGAAATTAGTGACTGGCAACCTTCGTGTCACGTGACACGAAGGTTGCCAGTCGTGTCACGTGACACGAAGTTTGCCAGTCACTAATTTCTAAAAAATTCCTTGCCATATATTTTTTCTGAATTCTGCAATCAACCGTAGCGTTCGGATACTTTTTTGAGCGACTGTACTGTTCAATGGCAAATGCTATTGTGGATATGTAGATTATGGTAATAATGCTAATGATAAAAATTTAGATATAGCTTCTGAAACTCTAATTGTTATGTTTGTTTCAGTTTTACATAGCTGGAAAATCTCCATAGGTTATTTTTTTAACAGTTGGTTTGTCTGGCTCAAAATATACTTTTACTTACAAATTCAGCCAGGACCATATTTAATTTTTTTAAGCTATGTGTCGTTTTTCTGCTGAGGTCCTGCCATCCTCACAGACCTTGTACTATGGCATATAAACTGACAAGCTCCTGTCAGACCTCTGTGGCAAGCAGCTGCTTGAGGGGGTATTTATTTATTTATTTTATTTATAAGAGCAAAAGAGGGAAACTATAATAACCTAATGATCTTTAGTTCCAAAGTGCACATATGCAGTTAATAATTAACCGGCTGATAATTAATAAGAAAAATGGTAATTGGTTAACTATCAATGAAATTAAAATCATTGGCAGCAATAATGAAATATCCAGTGACATTTCAGGTATTTCTCACATGTGGATAATATCAAGCAATCACAGTAAAGCAATGAAGGTCATTGTGTCTCTTTTCTCTGAAATTGAAAAATGTTATTATAAGCTGACGTTATAGCAAAAAGATTATGAAAAAAAATTCTTGTATAGAATGTAAATTAGCATTATTTGACTCTGACCTAATGCAGTCTTCTGTGTCTTAGAGAGACAATTTTTTTTTTCTTTAAGAACCAACAACCTTTGAGCTTTATTATGAAAAACTAATGAATAGTCCATAATACATATCAAAAGAAAAAGCATTTAATTCTGGAAAAAAATAATAAAAGGAAAAAAAATGGTAGGGAACCATAAAAAAGCATGTTGCAGGTTCTTTTGCAGGGATTTTTGGAAACCGATTAATCAGCTTCTGTCACTTTAAAGGTTAATATTAAAAATTGAGGTTTTCTCGCCCTTCTCACAGTATGTGTGTGCAATTGCAAAAATTATTGAACAGTGTCTTCCAGGAGAAAACTTGATATTCTCAATAAAAACCATTTCATACCTAATTAGAAAAATTCAGGTTAATGTCCTACATAGGCTTCAATGCATGTTGATGCTCGTATCATTAGATAGTCATATCACTAAGAGGGAATTGGTGGTGGAAGTTAACAATCATGCTTATAAATATGAAATAGAAACATTACAAAATAATATGAAAAAAAAATTACACTTCACCATTTAGAGACACAAATGACAGAAAAATTAAAAGGCATCAATATCAGAGCAAACATCTAATTTTGCACAAAACACAATGACAAAAATATACTTTGCAGTAACTTCATTTCTTATGTGTGTGTGATATGAATTTCCTACTGCCTCAGCTGAAATGAAAATAGTTTGCATTTTTTTATAATATGAAATTTCAATTACGTCATTTTTGTGTGTGTGTGTGTGTGACCTTCGATTTCCATCTGCCTTCATCATCATCGTCCTCAAGCTGCCATGAGCTATACGGAGGTCCAACCAGACCGTGCAATTTAGTTCTCCAAGCAAGTCTGCCCTGAGCTACATCTACTGCATCTGGCCACTGCACACCAATTCTAACAAGGTCCTGTTTGACATTGTCTGCCCACCGCATCCTAGGTCTCCCCCTCTTCATGAGGCATTTAGGCACACTGTTCATAACCCTATTCGCCAATCTATACTATATTCGCCAAACCAACGGAGTCTCTCTCTGCACAATATACTGCTTAAAGGAGGTTGCCGACTCCTTTGCCTAACCTCTTCATTGCTTACAAAGTTGAAACACCTAATGCCCAAGATAAGCATCTAGAATCAAAAGCATTTAGTTTCCTGTTATCTTGTTTACAAAGTGTCCAAGTTTCACTACCATAATTAACCCTAGAAATAGAAACTACTACCATAATTAACCCTAAAAACTAAAATAGAAAACTATTATACAGTCTAATTTTAGTTTTTAGGTGTATATGCCTATTTCTCCACAATCTCCATAGATTCTTAAAAGTCCCGGCAGCAATCCCTATTCGTCTGTTAATCTCATGCCGCACATCACCATTATCTATTACATAGCTCCCAAGGTAATTAAACTGTGACACCTGCTCAAGACTGCAACCATTCAGATTAACTGAATCACAGCCTGCCTGACCAATTTTCATCACTTTAGTTTTCTCTCTGTTTATAACCAAACCTACTGTACTACCAGTCTCACCAACAGTTCGAATGAAAGAGTTCATCTCATCAACATCATTTGCCAAAAGGGCTAAATCATCAGCATAATCTAAATCAGAAATTTTCGTATCTCCAGTTCATTTAAGGCCAAAATATTTCCCTTGAAGTGAATTTCGCATAACATAATCGATAACCAAGCTAAAGAGAAAAGGAGACAAAATGCACCCTTGTCGAACACCAGAAGTAATGCTAAATCCGATATAAAAGTTTACAATATTTGTTTTTTGTTGCATAAAATTTCAATCATGTCATTTGCGTGTTGGGGGGGGGGGCTTGCCTTTCCTTCTGCCTTAGTTGAAATGAAACAAAGTATAAATTATTTTATTTTTTATATATATGGCATGAAATTATAATTATGTCATTTGTATGTGTGAGACTTTTGATTTTCTTCTAACTTATCTAAATAAAAGTTTACAATATTTTTGTTTTTTCATAGCATCAAATATCAATTATGTTATTTGGTGGGGGGGGGGGTGAATTTCTTTCTGCTTCAGCTGAAATAACAAGTTTATAATATTTGAGTTTTTTATAGCATGAAATTAATTTATGTCATTTATTGGGGGGAGGGGAGATTTGATTTCTTGCCTCAGCTGAATTAAAAAAAAGTTTACACTATTTGATTATTTCTTTTCATTTTTAATAAAAATTAATGTTTATTAAAGAAAGAAGAAAATAAATGTGACTTTTCATGTGTTTTTTTTTAATGAGGCGCGGATTTGCACGATTAAGATTATAAATTTTGCGGGTTTTTGCTTAAGCTAAAAGATTTGATCATGTATTAGATTTTAAAATATGTTTACCATTCTTCCTGTTTTAAACAGGCTCAAATTAAAGTCTGCTAAGTTTACAGTCAATTTAGTTCAGCTTGAAACACATATTAAGAGCATATCGAATTGTTTTTAAATTTTCATACAAAACCTCTTTTTGAAAGAGAAGCAGTTTCCAGCGTCTTCGCTGTTCATCCGATATAAACCAATAAGTGTATATTAATTAAATCTATTTTGCTTTAATTACTGCACTGGAATAACCTCATTGAAACGAAAAACAGCAAAGTTCTGCTTTATTTCGATCATTTGGTCATCGCTCACCAGCCATTCGCAAGGCATCATGGGTATTCTTGCCTTCTTAAGCACACTGCAAGCACACAAGCCTGGGCTCATGGCTGCCAATGGTACGGGAATCGGAGTCCTGTCTCTAGTATTACTACCTAAATGAGTATACTATTTCTTACCAATGACCTCCATATAATCACACTTCTCACTAAACACTTTTAAACTTCTCTGACTTACAACAGATAACAGTCTTCTTTCTGAAATTATTGAGAAATCTAAATAGATAGATAGATAATTTTTTCTCAGAATATGCAGTACTTTACATTTACATGTTTTTTACCTTAGAACTGAAATTATAATGAAATATATATAATGTTGTATTTCTCAGATACACAATTTTAAAGTATTACATTTTCTAATATATATTCTTTTTTATACATAGTTTGTCCAATAAAAATCATATATTTATTCATACCATATATATGGAAAATTTTAATATTATATTTCATTAGTGTTTTATAATTTTACCTACATTTTTCAGTACAAGTCTGAGAAAAAATGTTGAGTCTTCCACGAGAGTAAAAACTCGCTTGTGGAAGAAATTTAACAGTTATGTTGTAATAAAATGAAAAGGCAACATGCTTCTGTTTCACATTTCCTCACACTTTGCTAGCTTGATCGAAAAATCTAAGTAAATATTTAACTAATTTATAAGTTTGAAAATTATCATTAAGAATAAATGAAATAAAAAAAAATAAAAAATAAAAAGACTTTACTGGGTAGAGAAACAGTAAAAAAAATAAAAATCTATATTGAACTGTGCGTTAGTAAGTGGTTCAGTTGAGCACCTTAATGGCAACTCAGCATCAAATGAAATTTTATTACATTTAAATCTCTTTTATTTCTAAAACATAGTCTCAATATTTACCACATTCAAAATCCATTTTCTTAATTCCTTATAGAAAAAGTTATCATTTCTTATTCCTTTGATGTACTCTGGTAAGCAGTTAAAAAACTTTGGCGCCAAATAAACATAATGTTTTTCAACAATAGTTTTGTTCGCATTTAAATCAAGTAAGAAAATGTTTTTTGACAGTCAAGTATTCTTTTCAAATGTCCGTAAAGTTTGAACATTAAAATTCATCCTTATGAATTTCAGTACCTGAAATACATATAATTTCCTTATTTCTAAAATACGTAATTCATTATATACATTTGCAACGCTTTCAAATTTTCTTAGTTTCATCATGCATCTAATTATGTGATTCTGGATATAGTGTAACGGTTTGATTATTGTCAAATAGATTCCACCCCCACGATAAATAAACCATAGAGCAAATAAGATTTAATCCAAGAAAAGTAAATAATTTTCAATAAAGATAAATTTACGAATTTCCGGATATAATAAATTTTAGATATAATGCAGTTAATCTTTTTAACAACATCAGATATTTGTATTTTCCAGGACATCTTTCTGTCAATAAGAATACCCAAATATTTATAGCATTCAACCCCCTCAATTTTGTCACAATTGCAATTTTTTCCAGCACAAACTTCAGAGTGGAAAATGATCCTGTCACGAAAAAAATCAATCTCATTTTCTCTTGGTCTAATAAAAATATATTTCGTCTTCTTTGTATTTAAAAAGAATTTATTAAATTTTAGCCACGTTCTTATTTCTATCCAGTCGCTTTTATATTCTCTAAAATTTGCTTTTCTCTCCAGAATATATAGTGCAGCATCATCTGCAAATGAAATTATTTTACCATTCAAATCCAATGTACAGAATTCTTTATATAAAGTAAAAAAAAAATAAAGGTCCCAAAACAGAACCCTGAGGGACACCAACTTGAACATTTGTTTCTTCACTAAAATATTTTTCAATTTTTACTTTTTGCTTCCTATTCATTAAATAGCTCTTAATCCATGAAAGCAAATTTCCCCTAACACCACTGGTTTTTAACTTTTCTAATAATATATCATGATTCACTGAATCAAAAGCTTTTTTCAAATCCCAAAAATTAACAACTGTTTTAACATTTGATTTAAATTTCTGTAAATTTGCGTAGTCATTTCTAAAATTGCAGTTTGAGTATTCAAACCTTTTCGAAATCCAAATTGATTTGGGGCAAATAAATTGTGCATATCCCAAAAGTTAACAATTTTTTTTTAACAATTTTTTCAAGAATCTTAGAAAAGGTTGATAGAAGCGAAATCGGTCTGTAATTTTCAATTGCCTTAGTATCACCATTTTTAAACACTGGAATAATTAAGGCAGTTTTTAAAATTTCAGGGAACACACCTTCTACAAAAGAAAAGTTTACAAGTTTACAAAATATAGTTCTAATTTCCGGAAAAATATTTTTAATAGTGGTAACTGTAATTTCATCCAAACCAGGTGATTTTCCCTCCTTTAGTTCCTTGATAGTATCAAAAATTTCTTGTTCTGGTATGTAAGGGAAAAAAATAGAATTAGGCATTTTACATTTTAAATAACTTATTATCTCTTCTATTTTGGTTTCATTATATAGATTTTGTTTACATAATGAAGAAATTACCTGAGTAAAATAATTGTTAAATTTATTAACAAATTCCTGCTGCTTTTCGGGGCGGGGGTGGCTCAGTCTGTAGCGCGCCTGGCTCGTAATCTGTAGTTCCCAGGTTCGAGTCCCAGCTGGGTCAGTGTTGAGATTTATCTCCGCAAAATTCCTCGCCCTGCCCACGGTCAGTAGGGGACACAAATGGGTTTGGAAAGGCCGCCGTCCGTCGGATGGGACGTTAAGCCGTGGGCCCGTGTGCGGGAGAGTCATACCCTGTGCACGCTAAAGAACACGCTGGATGGCTTTGACGGGAGGCTACCATCTGTCTCCCAACAGCTGTTCCAGTGGGTCCCCTTCCCCAACCTTCTCTGAGCCTTCGGGGTCCATGTGACCTTGCCATTTAGCCCATGGTGTGCAAAAAAGTGCCGCTCAGAGGTAAAACAACCCAACGTTAAAGAACACGCTGGATGGCCTTGACGGGAGGCTACCATCTGTCACCCAACAGTTGTTCCAGTGTTTCCCCTCCCCCAACCTTCTCTGAGCCTTCGGGGTCCATGTGACCTTGCCATTTAGCCCATGGTGTGCAAAAAAGTGCCGCTCAGAGGTAAAACAACCCAACACAACCCTGCGGGTTTTCATCAAACCGAAGTAAATGATTTCTATCGGTGATAATTTGAGGAGAATTGCCCTTTGCTTTTCTTCCGTCACACTTTTCATTGATAGTTTCCCAATTTTTTTAGCATTATTTCCATTTTTTATAGAAATATTTTTATAATAATCATTTTTAGCTTCCCTAATAACATTAGTTAACATATTTTTATATCTTCTATAGTAGTTATTTTCATCCAAGTTTTTGGATTTGGATCTTTTATATAAATTTCTTTTAAAATTGATTGAATTAACAATAGCTTCTGTTATCCATGGTTTGAGTTTTTAATTTCCTTTTTAGAGTACTTAATCTGCGCATCTTTGATTAATAGAGTTAATTCCCTTAGAAATGCATCAAATGCTAAATTCACATTTACCTGTCTCTCGACATGATCCCATGATTTTTTTGACAATAACTTTTCCTGCCATCCTCACAGACCTTCTGCTATGGCATACAAACTGACAGACTCCTGTCAGACCTTTGTGGCAAGCAGCTGCTTGAGGGGTATATGTAACTTTTTCAATTTAGTATATTGAATCTTAGTAAAATTTGTAGAAAGCTTTTCTGTAGAACCATCTCTATAAAAACCACACTTTATATTACTTCCAACAAAAAAATGATCTGAGATGTCAATTTTAACAATATATGTAGTTACAGTATCTAATCTAAAATTTCTATTGTAAAGATGATCTAGGCAGGTTTTACTACTTACCTTAGTAACAGTAGCATGACAGGAATAGAAATCATTTGAATTTATCATTTGTAAAAAATTTATTTTGTGTGGATCATCAGATAATAAATCCAAATTCGTTGATAATTAAAAAAAATTCCTTGATCAAGAGTAATTTTTCAGAAAAAAAAAATTTCCCCGTGATTAGGACTCGAACCCACTTCTCTCTGATATATACCAGGTGTTCTGACTACTATTTCCCCGCCCTGCCCACGGTCAGTAGAGGACACTGGTGGGTTTGGAAATGCCGCCGTCCGTTGGATGGGACGTTAAGCCGTGGCCCCGTGTGCGGGAGAGCCATACACTGTGCACGTCAAAGAACACGCTGGATGACCTTGACGGGAGGCTACTATCTGTCTCCTAACAGCTGTTCCAGTGGGTCCCCTCCCCCAACCTTCTCTACGCTTTCGGGGTCCTTGTGACCTGGCCATTTAGCCCATTGTGGGCAAAAATGTGCCGCTCAGAGGTAAAACAACCCAACCCGCACATGAAGAAATGGTGAAACACGAAAACAAGATGACATTTGCAAAGTAAATTCTATTCTGAAAACTACAGAATAGTAGAAAAAATAGTATTATGCTAAATGATTTGGGTTGGGTTGTTTTACCTCTGAGCAGCACTTTTTTGCACACCATGGACTAAATGGTCAGGTCACATGGACCCCGAAGGCTCAGAGAAGGTTGGGGGAGGGGACCCACTGGAACAGCTGTTGGGAGACAGATGGTATCCTCCCGTCAAGGCCATCCAGTGTGTTCTTTAACATGCACAGGGTATGGCTCTCCCGCACACGGGACTACGGCATAACGATCCGACGGACGGCGGCCTTTCCAAGTTATGTTAACCCATCCGACGGACGGCGGCCTTTCCAAACCCATTGGTGTCCCCTACTGACCGTGGGCAGGGCGGGGAATTTTGGAGAGATAAATCTCAACGCTGACCCAGATGGGAACTACAGATTACGAGCCTGGCGCGGTACCAACTGAGCCACCCCCTAAATGATTTGGTTATGGTAATACGTTAGATTCCTGGGTCAAAGAAGATGATCCTTTTTAAAATAAAGCAAATGAAATTTGGAAGTTTTCAACTTTGAAGAAGACAAGACTCTTTTACACAGAAACGCATTAACACTACTCTGGCCATTTAGGCTCTTAATCTGTAGTCCATCGAGGTTCAGGAAAGAACATTTCGTTGAACCTCTCTTTTCCTATTGATCGCTTTCTTATAAATTTCGATCTATACGTGGAAATCTTTAAACTGCTTTAAAATAATAATTCGCCTTCCTATGATTCGTTCATTAGCAAGCTTCTGTTTTTATTGTTATCGGATTTAACGGCCATTTCTTTCAGAACGAGTTTATCGAATTTCTTTCTCTAGTTGGAAGAAAACCGACGCTCACTTTGCAGGCAGATTCTAACTGCTTCGATTTTCCCTTAAAAAAAAGAGTTCTTCGTCCAAAGTCCCCACAGACGTTGTTGTTAACTGAGATTCCGTCTGCAGCAGTAGATTAGTCCTATTTTATGACCCGGGGTCGTTAGGGTAGATGTTAAACTGCTGAAGGAAAAATTCTCTGAATATCTTGTGCGGAAAGATTCCCTGAGAGCGAAGAAGCAATGTTAAGTCCCTGGATGGTTCGGCGCAATTGCTCAGTTAGTCGTTATCATCTGGATTTACGTTGATTGCTTTCTTAACGATAGTGAACTCTAATAAGAAGAGTTCTAATTGCTTTAACGATTGAGAAGAACAATTTGTCAGAAGTAAATAAACCTATTCAGGAGAGCTACACAAACACTTTGGGCATTCTCTTATTGCCTTGTCTGGAGTGTTGACTGTTGATTGCTGGAAAATAAACAGTCAATAACAGTTGTTGAACAATAAACATTAAAAAAATGGCATATTTAAGATTGGGTTGTTTTATCTCTGAGCGGCACTTTTCTGCACACATTGGGCTTAATGACGAGGTCACAAAGACCCCAATGCTCATAGAAGGTTGTGGAAAGGAGACCTATTGGACAATGGTTAGGAGACAAATGGTTGGGGTGTTTTAACTCTGAGCGGCACTTTTTTGCACACCATGGGCTAAATGGCCAGGTCACAAGGACCCCGAAGGCTCAGAGAAGGTTGGGAGAGGGGACTCACTGAAACAGCTGTTTGGAGACAGATGGTAGCCTCCCGTCAAGATCATCCAGTGTGTTCTTTAACGTGCACAGCGTATGGCTCTCCCTACGGAGCCACGGCTTAAGGTTCCATCCGATGGACGGCGGTGCTTCCAAGCCCATCGGAGGAGACAAATGGTAGTCTCCCATCAAGGCCATCCAGCGTCTTCTTCAACGTGCACAGGGTACGGCTCTCCCGTACACGGGGAAAAGGCTTAACGTCCCAAACGACGGACGGTGGCCTTTACCAAGTCCATCGTTGTCCCCTGCTGACCTGGGGCAGGGCGGGGAGTTTTGCGGGGATAAATCTCTACGCTAGCCCAGATGGGAATCGAACCTCGAAATTGCTGATTACGAGCCTGGAGCGCTACCAACTGAGCCACCCTCGCCCCATTGAAATCGACCCCTCGATTATTGAAAATCAAGGTGTAAATGGATTTGATTACGATCTTTATCTTCAATCATATTTTTCCATAAAAAAACCACATTTTAAAAGCTATATAACTTTGAAATTCATTTATTTTCGTTGGGCACTGTATTGCATCGAGTCTAGACCTTGGGTTGTTTTACCTCTGAGCGGCACTTTTTGCACACCATGGGCTAAATGGCCAAGTTACAAGGACCCCGAAGGCTCAGAGAAGGTTGGGGATTTGGGTTGGGTTGGGTTGTTTTACCTCTGAGCGGCACTTTTTTGCATACAATGGGATAAATGGCCAGGTCACATGGACCCCGAAGGCTCAGAGAAGGTTGGGGGAGGGGACCCACTGGAGCAGCTGTTGGGAGACAGATGGTAGTCTCTCGTCAAGGCCATCCAACGTGTTCTTTAACGTGCACAGGGTATGGCTCTCCCTAACAAGGGGCCACGGCTCAACGTCCCATCCGACGGACGGCGGCCTTTCCAAACCCATTGGTGTCCCCTACTGACCGTGGACAGTGCGGGTAATTTTGCGGAGATAAATCTCAACGCTTACCCAGCTGCGACTCGAACCTGGAAACTACAGATTACGAGCCTGGCGCGCTACCGACTGAGCCACCCCCGCCCCGAGTCTAGAGGTAAACGGAAATTATATCGCAACAATCTGGTATCATCTAGGAAATGCATTCAAAAACATTAACTTTAACGTCATTTTCCTTATAAAGTAATTCATAGAAATCTACATATAGGGGCGGGGGTGGCTCAGTCGGTAGCGCGCCAGGCTCGTAATCTGTAGTTCCCAGGTTCGAGTCCCAGCTGGGACAGCGTTGAGATTTATCTCCGCAAAATTCCCCGCCCTGCCCAAGGTAAGTAGGGGATACCGGTGGGCTTGGAAAGGCCGCCGTCCGTCGGATGGGACGTTAAGACGTGGCCCCGTGTACCCTGTACGCGTTAAAGAACACGGTGGATGGCCTTGACGGGAGGCTACCATCTGTCTCCCAACAGCTGTTCCAGTGGGTCCCCTCCCCCAACCTTCTCTGAGCCTTCGGGGTCCATGTGACCTGGCCATTTAGCCCATGGTGTTCAAAAAAGTGCCGCTCAGAGGTAAAACAACCCAACCCAATCTACATATATATTTGAAAAGAAAGCAGAACCTCGGATCAGTTTCTTGTTACTAAGTGGTCAATTATTTAAGGCCACTTAGAACTAAGAGGGGATTGATTTCGAGAACTATACCGTGAAAGAAAAATAATGTTTTGCGCACCGTTTGATTCGCCATTGCCGTTTCGTGACAATCATCTAAAGCCAGAGGCAAAAAGCAATCTAAAACTGAGCGCAAAATCACATAAAGCCAACGACTACGATTTCCTCTAGTATCAATTTGGTCATTTTTATGTAAGGCAAAAAAAAATTTCTTTCGTGTTTCGCAGTTCTCCCACCAGGCTTAACCAGGCTTAACAGGTGTGTTGGGTTGGTTGGTTTACCTCTGAGCGGCTCTTTTTTGCACACCATGGGCTAAATAGCCAGGTCACAAGGACCCCGAAGGCTCAGAGAAGGTTGGGGGAGGGGACCCACTGGAACAGCTGTTGGGAGACAGATGGTAGCCTCCCGTCAAGGCCATCCAGCGTGTTCTTTAACGTGAACAGGGTATGGCTCTCCCGTACACGGGGCCACGGCTAAACGCCCCATCCGACGGACGACTGCCTTTTCAAGCCCATCGGTGTCCCTTACTGATCGTGGACAAGGCGGGGAGTTTTGCGGAGATAAATCTCAACGCTCACCCAGCTGGGACTCGAACCTGGGAACTGCAGATTACGAGCCTGGCGCGCTACCAACTGAGTCACTCCCGCCCCAGGTGTGTTGGGATCGGGTTGTTTAGGATGTTGAGATGGTTTACCCCTGGGCTGCACCGTTTTGTACACAATGTGGTAAATAGCCAGGTCAAGAAAAGGTTGGGCTAAAGAGACTCACTGGATAGCTGTTAGGAAATATATCCCATGAAGGCCATCCAGAGTTTTTTGGGGCGGGGTGGTTGGGGCGGTAGCACGCCAGGCTCGTAATCTGTAGTTCCCAGGTTCGAGTCCCAGCTGGGTCAGCGTTGAGATTTATCTCCGCAAAATCGTGGGCAGGGGGGAGATTTATCCCCCCCTGCCCACAGTCAGTAGGGGACAACGATGGGCTTGGAAAGGCCGCCGTCCGTCGGATGGGACGTTAATCCGTGGACCCGTGTGTGGGAGAGACATACCATGTGCACGTTAAAGAACAGGGTGGATGGCCTTGACGGAAGGCTACCATCTGTCACCCAACAGCTGTTCCAATGGGTCCCCTCCCCCAACCTTCTTTGAGCCTTCGGGGTCCATGTGACCTTGCCATTTAGCCCATGGTGTGCGAAAAAGTGCCGCTCAGAGGTAAAACAACCCAACCCAGAGTTTCTTTAACGTGCAGATGATATGCATCAAGCGACTTGAAATTTTAAATTATTATTGTTACTATGGCTCTCCTGCACACGGAGCCACAGTTTTACCTTCCCATCTGATAGACGGTGACCTTTTTTAAGCTCAGTGTTCCCTTTCTTACCGAAGGCAAGGTGGGATTTAGCGGAGATAAATCTCAACGCTGGCAGAGTTGCACACGAGCCACGAAGCTACAGATTACAGGCGTGGGCGTGGCACGCTACCGCCTGGGGCGGGGGTGGCTTCGTCGGTAGCGCGCCAGGCTCGTAAAACTGCTTTTCCTAGGTTCGAGTCCCAGCTGGGTCAGCGTTGAGACTTATCTCCGCAAAACACCCCGCCGTGCCCACGGTCAGTACGGGACACCGATGGGCTTGAAAAGGCCGCCGTCCGTCGGATAGGACGTGAAGCCGTGGCCCCGTGTGTGGGAGATCCACACCCTGTGCACGTTAAAGAACACGCTGTAGGATTTTGACGGGAGCTTACCATCTGTCTCCCAACAACTGTTCCAGTGGGTCTCCTCACCCAACCTTCTCTGAGCCTTCGAAGTCCATGTGACCTGGCCATTTAGCCCATGGTGCCACTCAGAGGTAAAACAACACAACGTTAAAGAACACGCTGGATGGCCTTGACGGGAGGCTAACATCTGTCTCCCAATAGCTGTTCCAATGGGTCCTCTCCTCCAAACTTCTCTGAGCCTTCGGGGTCCATGTGACCTGGCCATTTAGCCCATGGTGTGCAAAAAGGTGCCGCTCAGAGGTAAAACAACCCAACGTTAAAGAACACGCTGGATGGCCTTGACGGGAGGCTAACATCTGTCTCCCAACAGCTGTTCCAGTGGGTCCTCTCCCCCAAACTTCTCTGAGCCTTCGGGGTCCATGTGACCTGGCTATTTGGCCCATGGTGTACAAAAAGGTGCCGCTCAGAGGTAAAACAACCCAACTTTAAAGAACACGCTGGATGGCCTTGACGGGAGGCTCACATCTGTCTCCCAACAGCTGTTCCGGTGGGTCCTCTCCCCCAAACTTCTCTGAGCCTTCGGGCTCCATGTGACCTAGCCATTTAGCCCATGATGTGCAAAAATGGTGCCGCTCAGAGATAAAACAACCCAGCCCAACACGCTACCGGCTGAGGCAACCCTCCCCCGTGGTGTTGCAGTTTGAAGAAATCTGAAGCATTCTGTGTATATCCTTTGATATACACAGAACGGAAAATGATTTGCTGTTAAGTCTAAAACATGCTATAAATTGAATGCATTGAACACTACACGCATGTTTCCAAAGTAGGGTTGAGTTTTTTTACCACTGAGTGGCGCTTTTTTGCTTTTTAACAGAGTGGGTTAAAGGGCCAGGTCACAAAGACCCAGAAGGCTCAGAGAAGAGACTCACTGGACAGCTGTTAGGAGACTGATGGAAGTTTCTCCATTAAGACTATCCAGCGTTGTTCTATTAACGTACATAGGGTATGGCTCTCTCTCTCTCGCATACGGAACCATGGCTTAACATCCAATACGATCCAAGACCATCGTTGTCTCTCTCCCCCCTTTCTCGCCGAGAGCAGGTGGGGATTTAGCGGAGATCAATCTCAAAGCTGCCACAGGTAGGAATCAAACCGGCTGATTACGACCCTACGAACTTGGCGCGAAACCGATTGACACTCCCCGCCCCCTAAAAAAAAATCACGATGGTCATTAGTCTGCTACCCATTACTGTACCCAGCTAATGTTGTTTTCAGAGAGAATTTTGAATTCTCGTGAAAAAAACTATCGTCCCAGTGAGCGGCCAAAGTATAGTCGCTCAAAAAAATGTGACACTAAGGTTGCCAGATCACTAATTTGTAAAAAAAATCGTTGCCAGATATTTTTTATGAATTCTGTAATCAACCATAGTATTAGGATTTTTTTTGAGCGACTGTACACAACTTCACTCAGAAAAACAACACACATTGCCAAGTAAAATGGTTGCCAAGTAAAATTGTTTTATCCGTTACTAGCTGAACGGTACCTTCGTTGCCCAGGTCTCACTTTTAATCTTTATATTTTGGTTTCTACTGCACTAAAGATTGCCGTCCCATGGCCGAGTGGTTAGCGCGCTTGGCTACTGATCTAAGGGACCTGGGTTTAAGCCCCGGGTAAGGAAGGCATGGATGTGTGTGTCGTTTTTCTGCTAAGGTCCTGCCATCCTCTCAGACCTTCTACTATGGCATATAAACTGGCAGGCTCCTGTCAGACCTCTGTGGCAAGCAGCTGCTTGAGGGGGTATTTTTTTTTTAAAGATTAGCTTTGAACGTTCTGCCCTTCCACTCGCCCTTTAGCACAGATTCAATACGAATGATTGCCCCGAGTTGTTCAGGTAGTTTCTGACGTCAGGGCTCGATTTCATAGCTCGTGGCTTCATCGCAAACTATCGACATTTTTCTATCGACATATTTTATATTCTGTGGTTCTCCATGTGCTTGACCGAACAGTCACAAATTTCATAGGAAGGTTCCCTCTGCCTGACCCCGTGTTTGGTTAAAAAATCAGGTCACTCTCTGCAATGGGACGCTATTAAATAATAATATCTTTGGAAATGTGGGGAATCTGGCAACGACAGCAGATTTTAATGTTATTGTGAATCTTACGTTCACAGTTAGTGAGATATAAATGGCAACAATAAATTTGACAGAGATTACCTGTTCCGATAGGAATAACATGGTGAATATTTTTCCTTCTAGGAAGCCCCCGGTTTGGAATTTCGACTTGAAATTTGGCACTGTAAACCGGACCACAATCAGAAACATCCTCTGAAAATTTGAAGCGTCTAGCTTGAATTCACCATGAGTTATGGCTGCCACAAACTCACACAAGACACATTATTTTATTATACATTCCTAAAAGGACTGGAAGGAAAAGTCAACTCAAAAATAGTTCATTTCTTCATCGTCTCTAGAGGAACGCTATGAAAACGATCATCAAAAGGAATTGCATACAAAACCACGATAGGATCCATCGAATCCTCCTAACCGCCGCAGAAAAGGCAAGAAGAGGACAAACAACACTTTACCATTCTTCGTGTGATGTCTACGAGGAGAGACAGTCTGCTGGGGACAGAAGAAGTAGGGGGGGGGGGTGGAGAATAAAGCTCCCAGCATCCCCAAGAGAGGAGCGGTGCCGAGCGGACACGCTGCCGTCTGGACAGAAGGGCACGGGCGGCTGGCTGTTCGGGTCTCGAACGTGCATTAAGGAGATTGAAAGTTGCCTAGTGATTGTGTGCTCCTGGGGGAGGACGACACTGAATCTTTGTCATTAATACGGTTCGTGGCGTCCGCTTTATGGCCTAGCCATTCTCATATGGACTCTTTGTCCTCCAGAAGCTCTGTAGCCAATCCGAAATGAATTGGGATCGATAAGGAGCCTTTGGGCGGATTATTGTGGATCCTTCACAAGAGTGGGAGAAGAGTAACACTTGAGATTTAGCTAGTCGAAAAATACTTTAAAATATATTTATCATCAGCATTCCACGAGTGAAATGGGAAAAATATATATATTTTTTTAAAGTGGCGATGTTGCTTTTGAGAAAATTCAATTATTTTTCAAGTTACAGTCGTCGTTCACAACGTACAAGCGGCTTTAAATTTTGCCTCTCGCAAAATTAAAAAAAAAGTACTACTTGCAATATAGTACAAAAAAAAAACCTCGGGAAGAAATCAAAAACTGTAAAAGACAATGCAAAACAGAAAACACATTTTTGTTTTTAATTTCACGTGTTTAAGAAGTAGTTTAAATGGAATTCAAAAGAATATTTGATAGTGGAAAAGTTAACTAATCCATAGGAATTCAGTTATGCTAAGATATGATTTTTCCGGTTTTTACCCGATTTTTACCCCTCCCCCCTGAAAAAGAAATTTAATATTTTAATCCCCCCCCCGAAATCTGTCCCGCTCCCTGAACAAGAGATTTAATATTTTGATGTCTCCCCCCCCAAATCTGTCCCCCTGAACAAGCGCTTTAATATTTTCATGTCACCCCCACTCTGAACAAGACATTTAATATTGTGGTTAGACCCAGAGAAAAGGTAGCGCGCCAGGCTCGTAATCTGTAGTTCCCAGGTTCGAGTCCCAGCTGGGTCACCGTTGAGATTTATCTCCGCAAAATTCCCCGCCCTGCCCACAGTCAGTAGGGGACACCGATGGGCTTGGATAAGGCCGCCGTCCGTCGGATGGGACGTTAAGCCGTGGTCCCGTGTGCGGGAGAGTCATATCCTGTGCACGTTAAAGAACACGCTGGATGGCCTTGATGGGAGGCTACCATCTGTCTCCCAACAGCTGTTCCACTGGGTCCCCTCCCCCAACCTTCTCTGAGCCTTCGGGGTCCATGTGACCTGGCCATTTAGCCCATGGTGTGCAAAAAAGTGCCGCTCAGAGGTAAAACAAGCCCATCGGTGTCCCCTACTGACTGTGGACAGGTCGGGGAATTATTGTGGAGATAAATCTCAACGCTGACCCAGCTGGGACTCGAACCTGGGAACTGCAGATTACAAGCCTGGCGCGCTACCGACTGAGCCAGCCCCGCCCCAGAAATTAAGCATTTGTACCAACACTTATTTTGTAAAATTAGTATAAATATTTTTTATGAAACAGTGTACTTAAGAATCAGCTGTATTTAGCCTTTTAATAGTCTGCAAATTTAAACTTGTTGCTAAAAACAAGATAAAATAAGTTTTTTACTAAGTCCTAAAAATTCAGTTTAGAAAAGTCGGATCTCGCAGCGGCTTTAAAACAGGATTCATTTCACTAAGATGTCGCGAGACAGACTGCATTACAATGGCAAGAATATAATTATAATAATATAAATATAGCTTGTTACAGATGAGGTTAGGCAAAGAAGTCTGCAACCTCCTTCAAGCAGCATATTGTGCAGAGAGAGACTCCGTTGGTTTGGCCATGTTGCCCGTATGAATAATTATAGATTGGCGAATAGGGTTATGAACAGTGTGCCTAAAGGCCTCAGAAAGAAGGGGAGACCTAGGATGCTGTGGGCAGACAATGTCAAACAGGACCTTGTTAGAATTGGTGTGCAGTGGCCAGATGCAGTAGATGTAGCTCAGGATAGATTTGCTTGGAGAACTAAATTGCACGGTCTGGTTGGACCTCCGTAGCGCATGGCTGCTTGAGGCGGAGGAGGAGGATGACAGATTGCGATTTTATTATTATAGGAATTTACTATTGTCGATTTATCCTTGAAAATAAATGATATCAATTGAAACTACTGATACTTCATAAAATAAAAAATAAATACCCTCTGAAGCAGCTGCTTGCCACAGAGGTCTGACAGGAGCCTGTCAATTTATATGCCAGAGCAGAAGGTCTGAGAGGATGGCAGAATCTCAGCAGAAAAACGACACATACATCCATACCTTACCTGGAGCTCGAACCCAGGTCACTTAGATCAGTAGCCAAACGCGCTAACCATTCGGCAATGGGACCATATTATGGATTATATTTATATACATAAAAAAACAACTCCCTCTGTACCATGTAAAACCGTGTCCATCACCGTGTGAATCGAAACTGATTGCATTTTTTGACTGCGTAAAACCGAAATCGTAGAAATCGAGAGACAGGTGTAAATTGTTTGCTTTTCCTTATAAAAAGGGGCGGGGTTGACTCAGTCGGTAGCGCGCCAGGCTCGTAATCTGTAGTTCCCAGGTTCGTAGTCCCAGCTGGGTAAGCGTTGAGATTTATCTCCGTAAAATTCCCCGCCCTGCCCACGGTCAGTAGGGGACACCGATGGGCTTGGAAAGGCAGTCGTCCGTCGAATGGGACATTAAGCCGTGACCCGTGTGCGGGAGAGCCATACCCTGTGCACGTTAAAGAACACGCTGGATAGCCTTGACGGGAGGTTATCATATGTCTCCTAACAACTGTTCCAGTGGGTCCCCTCCCCCAACCTTTTCTGAGCCTTTGGGGTCCTTGTGACCTGGCCATTTAGCCCACGGTGTGCAAAAAAGTGCCGCTCAGAGGTAAAACAACTCAACCTTGGGGTCCTCGTAACATTGTGTGCAAAAAAGTACCTTTCTAAAGTGTCTTCAGCAGTAGCACTTAGTACAGTCGCTCAAATAAATATCCCAACACTTTGGTTGATTACAGAATTCTGAATTCTGTAATCAACCATGGTGTTCGGATACTTTTTTGAGCGACTGTAGGTGGTCATATTATTTTGATACTAGATCGTGTGGGCTCACTCACGGAAATATTGAGCGTGTGCAGTTACCGTTCACAGCAAACTGGAGCGTGTGCAGTAACTGCACACGCTCCAGTTTGCTGTGAACGGTAACTGGAGCGTGTACAGTTGCTGTACACGCTCCAGATATTTTTCCTGAATTCTGTAATCACGTGACACGAAGGTTGCGAGATCAATAATTTCTAAAAAAATCGTTGCCAGATATTTTTTCTGAATTCTGTAATCAACCATGGTGTTCGAATACTTTTTTGAGCGACTGTACACTCTTGTTGCATTGTAATGCTAATTTCGTTCCATTTTCTGCTGTGCCTTCATGGAAGCTGTCGTGAGCATCCTTCTTCTCCCTGGATCAGTCTGCTTTTAGTGCTCTTGGTAATATTTTTATATTGTACACTTTTTATCATTTTTTCATGCAAATTTCAATTAGTTTACTTTTACAAGCCGTCCCGTGGCCGAGTGGTTAGCACGCTTGGCTACTGATCTAAGGGACCTGGGTTCGAGCCCCGGATTTAGGCTATGAATGTGTGTGTCGTTTTTCTGCTGAGGTCCTGCCATCCTCTCAGATCTCCTACTGTGGCATATTAACTGACAGGCTCCTGTCAGACCTCTGTGGCAAGCAGCTGCTTGAGGGGGTATTTTTTTTAGCCATCCCGTGGTCGAGTGGTTAGCGCGCTTCGCTACTGATCTACGGGACCTGGGTTCGAGCCCCTGGTAAGGCATGGATGTTCGTGTTGTTTTCTGCTGAGGTCCTGCCATCCTCTCAGATCTTCTACTGTGGCATATTAACTGGCAGGCTCCTGTCAGACCTCTGTGGCAAGCAGCTGCTTGAGGGGGTATTTATTATTATTATTTTTATTTTACTTTTACAAATCTTCGTATTTGTCGTTATTTTATTTTCCGTAATCGGATATTTTTTGATTTACCCAAAGAATTACGAGTTCATTTATCTAGCAATAGCTTTCAAGGATCTGGCAAAAATATTTTTAATCATTTATTTATTTAAGCAATTACAAATAAATCATTTCTGTTTACAGAAGTTCCGCAAAGCTTAACAGCTTATCTGCAGAAGAGAATAATACATTGAGGCAGAAAAAAGGTGAAATATATTATCTCAAGCAGTTAATCTTAATGCAGTTACATCTTGTTGCATTTATTATACTATTTTACTATTTCAGTTGAAAACTTAAGAACTGAAAATCTTGCTCTCTTTACTAAATTTTTTACCCTTTTTCCCTTAAATATCAGGGGCGAGGATGGCTCAGTCGGTAGCGCGCCAGGCTCGTAATCTGTAATTCCCAGGTTCGAGTCCAGCTGGGTCAGCGTTGAGATTTATCTCCGCAAAATTCCGCGCCCTGCCCACGGTCAGTAGGGGACACCGATGAGCTTGGAAAGGCCGCCGTCCGTCGGATGGGACGTTAAGCAGTGGCCCGTGTGGAGGAGAGTCATAACCTGTGCACGTTAAAGAACACGCTAGATGGCCTTGATGGGAGGCTAACATCTGTCCCCCCGACAGCTGTTCCAGTGAGTCCTCTCCCCAGTCCCTTCCAGTGAGTCCTCCTGGGTCCTTGTGACCTGGCCATTTAGCTTTTCGTGGGCAAAAAAGTGCACTCAGAGGTAAAACAACTCTTCTTCAATCAGTATGACACAGGGTCTTTGCGGCCTGAATCTTAAGCAATTGCGCGGTAAAATCACGCCGATGAACCTCAACTCTTATGGACCACCTCTTCTACCACATTGTAGAATAATCTCGGAATCGATTCCTTCTGTCAAGTGGGGCGGGGGTGGCTCAGTCGGTAGCGCGCCAGGCTCGTAATCTGTAGTTCCCAGGTTCGAGTCCCAGCTGGGTCAGCGTTGAGATTTATCTCCGCAAAATTCCCCGCCCTGCCCACGGTCAGTAGGGGACACCGATGGGCTTGGAAAGGCCGCCGTCCGTCGGATGGGACGTTAAGCCGTGGCCCCGTGTGTGGGAGAGCCATACCCTGTGCACGTTAAAGAACACGCTGGATGGCCTAGACGGGAGGCTACCATCTGTCTCCCAACAGCTGTTCCAGTGGGTCCCCTCCCCCAACCTTCTCTGAGCCTTCGGGGTCCATGTGACCTGGCCATTTAGCCCATGGTGTGCAAAAAAGTGCCGCTCAGAGGTAAAACAACCCAACCTTCTGTCAAGCGCTTGACGTCCTCGCCTCCTTTACCCAATTGCGTTTATTGTTCATTACCCAATCGAAACTACTCTCTAAACTCGCCTCGTCTCTTCCGCCACCTTCAGCCCAAAGCGCCTGAAAGCGCTCCGAAGTCATCTCCTTTCCCAAAGTTCGTTAATGAAGTAATTATTTTCTTTCCTTCACAGAAATTTTGCAATTAGTAAGCAAATAAAAACAGTCGCTTTCGAAGAAGTTCCCTGAAAAGAGAAAACTACTGGAAAAAAAAACATTTTTTTTTCTGGTTTTTCTCCCACAATGCCTGGCAGCGTTTGTGTGAAGTGCATTAATTAATGGTGAAAAAAAAACGGATTACAGAGAACCTGAGACCAAGGCACAAAAAAACACTTTGACCAGGCTTCATTTTTCATTGATTTTCTAAATTATGAATTGTGCATTTAGTTTTGTTCTTTTTAGGCTGGTTTAACTGCTTTGTATATTTCTTTTTCTTTTCCTTATTGTTCCCAACGAATTTAATTCCCGTATCTATTTTTCTGCCTCAAATGCAAAAGAATTTCCCAAAGAGCAGCGAATACTTATCTTTCAGTTGCAATCTTCAAAAAAGGAAAAGCTAAAAAAAAGGGTTGCTCATTTTAATTAGGAGAAGACTATTTTTATCAGCACTCTTAATTATAGATTGAGAGCATTTTAGCTGATTCTGGTGTAAGAAATGAAGAACTAGAAGAATTCGGTCGAAAGCGAATGGTCTAGTCTAGACGAATTGTTTAACCTCTGAGCGCAATTTTTTTTTCGTATACAATGAGTTAAAGACTATGTCACAAGAACCCCCTAGGGCTCACAGTTGGTTGGGTTGTTTTCCCTCTGAGCGGCACTTCTTTTGCACATAGTGGGCTAAATGACCAGGTCACAAGGACCCAGAGGGCTAAGAGAAGTTGGGGGAGGGGACCCACTGGAACAGCTGTTGGGAGACAGATGGTAGCCTCCCGTCAAGGCTATCCAGCGTGTTATTTAACTTGCACAGGGTATGGCTCTCCCACATCCGGCCCAGCCGGCCGGACGGCGGCCTTCTCCGACCTCATCAGTGTCCCCTACTGATCGTGGGCAGGGAGGAGAGTTTTGCGGAGATAAGTCTCAACGCTGACCCAGCTGGGACTCGAACCTGGGAACTGCAGATTACGAGCGTGGCGCGCTACCGACTGAGCCACCCCGCCCCGCTATGCCAGGTAATTCTATAGATGTTTCGCATGATAATGATAGATAATTCCATAAGTGCTGCGCCTAATAATTCCAGGTAACTTCAATATTGCCGCCTAATTCCATGGATGCTTTATCTTGTAATGCAAAGTAATTCTACAGATGCTTCGCAATGGGTTGGGTTGTTTTACCTCTGAGCGGCACTTTTTTGCACACCATGGGCTAAATGGCCAGGTCACATGGACCCCGAAGGCTCACAGAAAGTTGGGGGAGGGGACCCACTGGAACAGATGTTGGGAGACAGATGGTAGCCTCCCGTCAAGGCAGTACAGCGTGTTCTTTAACGTGCACAGGTATGGCTCTCCCACACACGGGGCCACGGCTTAACGTCCCATCCGACGGACGGCAGCCTTTTCAAGCCCATCGGTGTCCCCTACTGACCGTGGGCAGGGCGGGGAATTTTGCGGAGATAAATCTCAACGCTGACCCAGCTGGGACTCGAACCTAGGAACTACAGATTACGAGCCTGGCGCGCTTCCGACTAAGCCACCCCCGCCCCTCTTCGCAATGGAATGGCAGGGTAAGTCCAGGATGCCAAGCAATCAGGCAATGGCAGGGATGCTTCCTTTGGTAGCATTGACTAACGAAAACATTAATTAGGTTTTCTTCTTATAACACAAGGCTCACGGGTAGCCAATGAGCATTGGCCTTAGAAAATACGGAACTATCGCTATTGGGTTTTTTATTGTCTCAGACTGGGAATTAAACTAGAATATATTAAAAGCTTTTTTTACAATGAAAATATTTGAAGTACCACACGAGAAACTGTGAAGATGGGTCAACTGATTTTTATTGAACAAGTCAAAGAAATATTTCCCATTCCATCACAGCCCTCGACATTTTTCTTAAAGATTAGTTTGCTTCAGACCTGGAGGGTTGGGTTGGGTTGTTTTACCTCTGAGCGGCACTTTTTTGCACACCATGGGCTAAATGGCCAGGTCACATGGACCCCGAAGGCTCAGAGAAGGTTGGGGGGAGGGGACCCACTGGAACAGCTGTTGGGAGACAGATGGTAGCTTCCCGTCAAGGCCATCCAGCGTTTTCTTTAAAGTGCACAAATTATGGCTCTCCCGCACACGGAGCCACGGCTTAACGTCCCATCCGACGGACTGCGGCCTTTCCAAGCCCATCGGTGTCCCCTACTTACCGTGGGCAGGGCGGGGAATCAGACCTGGAGGAGGGGAGAGGGGAAGATAATGGATTTTCAACGCAGGAGAACATTTTTCTCTCGATTTTGCAGTTGGAATAGTTTTGAAAAATGCATTAAACCTAAATAGGTTTTAAACATTTTTTTGCTTCTATCGCCATTACTAGCATTCTGAAAGGGGGGGGATTAAAGGGGGTCGTCTTTCCCTAAACGTGGGTGACGTCTTTTTTTTCCGCCCAACATGCGATTGCTCTCGAAAAGTCAAACCTCTGTTCAAACTCTTAAGACTAGAAATGTTTCCAATATTTTCACTAATATTTGCTAATTTTCCTTATTCCTTTGCTTTTCCTATGTTATTTTCCTGGGGCGGGGGTGGCTCAGTCGGTAGCGCGCCAGGCTCGTAATCTGTAGTTCCCAGGTTCGAGTCCCAGCTGGGTCAGCGTTGAGATTTATCTCCGCAAAATTCCCCGCCCTGCCCACTGTCAGTAGGGGACACCGATGGGCTTGGAAAGGTCGCCGTCCGTCGGATGGGACGTTAAGCCGTGGCCCCGTGTATGGGAGAGCCATACCCTGTGCACGTTAAAGAATTTTCCTTATTCCTTTGCTTTTCCTATGTTATTTTCCTGGGGCGGGGGTGGCTCAGTCGGTAGCGCGCCAGGCTCGTAATCTGTAGTTCCCAGGTTCGAGTCCCAGCTGGGTCAGCGTTGAGATTTATCTCCGCAAAATTCCCCGCCCTGCCCACTGTCAGTAGGGGACACCGATGGGCTTGGAAAGGCCGCCGTCCGTCGGATGGGACGTTAAGCCGTGGCCCCGTGTGTGGGAGAGCCATACCCTGTGCACGTTAAAGAACACGCTGGATGGCCTTGACGGGAGGCTACCATCTGTCTCCCAACAGCTGTTCCAGTGGGTCCCCTCCCCCAACCTTCTCTGAGCCTTCGGGGTCCATGTGACCTGGCCATTTAGCCCATGGTGTGCAAAAAAGTGCCGCTCAGAGGTAAAACAACCCAACCCTATGTTATTTTCCGCAATAGGAGGAAAAATAAATCATATTCAAAATAATTTAGTTAAAACTACACAAGTTTTTAATGCAAATTTTCTTAATGCACATTCAAAAAAAAAGAAGCAATATTTTATGAAGAAAATTGTAAAGAGAATTCGTTTCGAAATATCTAACTATTTCAATTGCGAAAACCGAAATATACGTTATATATTTATTAAATATATTTTCAAAAACAGTTAAAATTGAAGTTTATGATGGTGCCCATAAAATAAAGCAAAAACTCCCACTCGAGATTTTCCACTCCTCCAAATTATCCTAGATCCCCCCTCCCCCCAGCCCTGCTCCATATTGACAATAACTGAACTTTATGGGGGTAAAATCCTACCAGTGGTTTTAATCAAATAGTTCTCCAATCCTTTCGCCATTTATGAAAAAGTTTCGCCATGAATTGATTAAAAGAACAAATAATTGATCTTGCCGAAAATGCGCTATTCAAAATAACTAATCTTGCCGAAAATGCGCCATTCAAACCAATGGTTTTAATCAAATAGTTCTCCAATCCTTTTGCCATTTATGAAAAAGTTTCGCCATGAACGGATTAAAAGAACAAATAATTGATCTTGCCGAAAATGCGACATTCAAAATAACTAATCTTGCCGAAAATGCGCTATTCAAAATAACTAATCTTGCCGAAAATGCGCCATTCAAACCAATGGTTTTAATCAAATAGTTCTCCAATCCTTTTGCCATTTATGAAAAAGTTTCGCCATGAATGGATTAAAAGAACAAATAATTGATCTTGCCGAAAATGCGACATTCAAAATAACTAATCTTGCCGAAAATGCGCTATTCAAAATAACTAATCGTGCCGAAAATGCGCCATTCAAACCAATGGTTTTAATCAAATAATTCTCCAATCCTTTTGCCATTTATGAAAAAGTTTCGCCATGAATGGATTAAAAGAACAAATAATTGATCTTGCCGAAAATGCGACATTCAAAATAACTAATCTTGCCGAAAATGCGCTATTCAAAATAACTAATCTTGCAGAAAATGCGCCATTCAAACCAATGGTTTTAATCAAATAGTTCTCCAATCCTTTTGCCATTTATGAAAAAGTTTCGCCATGAATGGATTAAAAGAACAAATAATTGATCTTGCCGAAAATGCGACATTCAAAATAACTAATCTTGCCGAAAATGCGCTATTCAAAATAACTAATCGTGCCGAAAATGCGCCATTCAAACCAATGGTTTTAATCAAATAGTTCTCCAATCCTTTTGCCATTTATGAAAAAGTTTCGCCATGAATGGATTAAAAGAACAAATAATTGATCTTGCCGAAAATGCGACATTCAAAATAACTAATCTTGCCGAAAATGCGCTATTCAAAATAACTAATCGTGCCGAAAATGCGCCATTCAAACCAATGGTTTTAATCAAATAGTTCTCCAATCCTTTTGCCATTTATGAAAAAGTTTCGCCATGAATGGATTAAAAGAACAAATAATTGATCTTGCCGAAAATGCGACATTCAAAATAACTAATCTTGCCGAAAATGCGCTATTCAAAATAACTAATCTTGCCGAAAATGCGCCATTCAAACCAATGGTTTTAATCAAATAGTTCTCCAATCCTTTCGCCATTTATGAAAAAGTTTCGCCATGAACGGATTAAAAGAACAAATAATTGATCTTGCCGAAAATGCGCTATTCAAAATAACTAATCTTGCCGAAAATGCGCTATTCAAAATAACTAATCTTGCAGAAAATGCGCCATTCAAACCAATGGTTTTAATCAAATAGTTCTCCAATCCTTTTGCCATTTATGAAAAAGTTTCGCCATGAATGGATTAAAAGAACAAATAATTGATCTTGCCGAAAATGCGACATTCAAAATAACTAATCTTGCCGAAAATGCGCTATTCAAAATAACTAATCTTGCAGAAAATGCGCCATTCAAACCAATGGTTTTAATCAAATAGTTCTCCAATCCTTTCGCCATTTATGAAAAAGTTTCGCCATGAATGGATTAAAAGAACAAATAATTGATCTTGCCGAAAATGCGACATTCAAAATAACTAATCTTGCCGAAAATGCGCTATTCAAAATAACTAATCTTGCAGAAAATGCGCCATTCAAACCAATGGTTTTAATCAAATAGTTCTCCAATCCTTTCGCCATTTATGAAAAAGTTTAGCCATGAATGGATTAAAAGAACAAATAATTGATCTTGCCGAAAATGCGACATTAAAAATAACTAATCTTGCCGAAAATGCGCTATTCAAAATAACTAATCTTGCCGAAAATGCGCCATTCAAACCAATGGTTTTAATCAAATAGTTCTCCAATCCTTTCGCCATTTATGAAAAAGTTTCGCCATGAATGGATTAAAAGAACAAATAATTGATCTTGCCGAAAATGCGACATTCAAAATAACTAATCTTGCCGAAAATGCGCTATTCAAAATAACTAACCTTGCAGAAAATGCGCCATTCAAACCAATGGTTTTAATCAAATAGTTCTCCAATCCTTTCGCCATTTATGAAAAAGTTTAGCCATGAATGGATTAAAAGAACAAATAATTGATCTTGCCGAAAATGCGACATTAAAAATAACTAATCTTGCCGAAAATGCGCTATTCAAAATAACTAATCGTGCCGAAAATGCGCCATTCAAACCAATGGTTTTAATCAAATAGTTCTCCAATCCTTTCGCCATTTATGAAAAAGTTTAGCCATGAATGGATTAAAAGAACAAATAATTGATCTTGCCGAAAATGCGACATTAAAAATAACTAATCTTGCCGAAAATGCGCTATTCAAAATAACTAATCGTGCCGAAAATGCGCCATTCAAACCAATGGTTTTAATCAAATAGTTCTCCAATCCTTTTGCCATTTATGAAAAAGTTTCGCCATGAATGGATTAAAAGAACAAATAATTGATCTTGCCGAAAATGCGACATTCAAAATAACTAATCTTGCCGAAAATGCGCTATTCAAAATAACTAATCTTGCCGAAAATGCGCCATTCAAACCAATGGTTTTAATCAAATAGTTCTCCAATCCTTTCGCCATTTATGAAAAAGTTTCGCCATGAACGGATTAAAAGAACAAATAATTGATCTTGCCGAAAATGCGCTATTCAAAATAACTAATCTTGCCGAAAATGCGCTATTCAAAATAACTAATCGTGCCGAAAATGCGCCATTCAAACCAATGGTTTTAATCAAATAGTTCTCCAATCCTTTCGCCATTTATGAAAAAGTTTCGCCATGAATGGATTAAAATAACAAATAATTGATCTTGCCGAAAATGCGACATTCAAAATAACTAATCTTGCCGAAAATGCGCTATTCAAAATAACTAATCTTGCAGAAAATGCGCCATTCAAACCAATGGTTTTAATCAAATAGTTCTCCAATCCTTTCGCCATTCATGAAAAAGTTTAGCCATGAATGGATTAAAAGAACAAATAATTGATCTTGCCGAAAATGCGACATTAAAAATAACTAATCTTGCCGAAAATGCGCTATTCAAAATAACTAATCTTGCCGAAAATGCGCCATTCAAACCAATGGTTTTAATCAAATAGTTCTCCAATCCTTTCGCCATTTATGAAAAAGTTTCGCCATGAACGGATTAAAAGAACAAATAATTGATCTTGCCGAAAATGCGACATTCAAAATAACTAATCTTGCCGAAAATGCGCTATTCAAAATAACTAATCTTGCAGAAAATGCGCCATTCAAACCAATGGTTTTAATCAAATAGTTCTCCAATCCTTTCGCCGTTTATGAAAAAGTTTCGCCATGAACGGATTAAAAGAACAAATAATTGATCTTGCCGAAAATGCGACATTCAAAATAACTAATCTTGCGAAAATGCGCTATTCAAAAATAACTAATCTTGCAGAAAATGCGCCATTCAAACAATGGTTTTAATCAAATAGTTCTCCAATCCTTTCGCCATTTATGAAAAGTTTCGCCATGAATGGATTAAAAGAACAAATAATTGATCTTGCCGAAAATGCGACATTCAAAATAACTAATCTTGCCGAAAATGCGCTATTCAAAATAACTAATCTTGCCGAAAATGCGCCATTCAAACCAATGGTTTTAATCAAATAGTTCTCCAATCCTTTCGCCATTTATGAAAAAGTTTCGCCATGAACGGATTAAAAGAACAAATAATTGATCTTGCCGAAAATGCGCTATTCAAAATAACTAATCTTGCCGAAAATGCGCTATTCAAAATAACTAATCGTGCCGAAAATGCGCCATTCAAACCAATGGTTTTAATCAAATAGTTCTCCAATCCTTTCGCCATTTATGAAAAAGTTTCGCCATGAATGGATTAAAAGAACAAATAATTGATCTTGCCGAAAATGCGACATTCAAAATAACTAATCTTGCCGAAAATGCGCTATTCAAAATAACTAATCTTGCCGAAAATGCGCCATTCAAACCAATGGTTTTAATCAAATAGTTCTCCAATCCTTTCGCCATTTATGAAAAAGTTTCGCCATGAACGGATTAAAAGAACAAATAATTGATCTTGCCGAAAATGCGACATTCAAAATAACTAATCTTGCCGAAAATGCGCTATTCAAAATAACTAATCTTGCGAAAATGCGCCATTCAAACCAATGGTTTTAATCAAATAGTTCTCCAATCCTTTCGCCCATTTATGAAAAAGTTTCGCCATGAACGGATTAAAAGAACAAATAATTGATCTTGCCGAAAATGCGACATTCAAAATAACTAATCTTGCCGAAAATGCGCTATTCAAAATAACTAATCTTGCAGAAAATGCGCCATTCAAACCAATGGTTTTAATCAAATAGTTCTCCAATCCTTTCGCCATTTATGAAAAAGTTTCGCCATGAATGGATTAAAAGAACAAATAATTGATCTTGCCGAAAATGCGACATTCAAAATAACTAATCTTGCCGAAAATGCGCTATTCAAAATAACTAATCTTGCCGAAAATGCGCCATTCAAACCAATGGTTTTAATCAAATAGTTCTCCAATCCTTTCGCCATTTATGAAAAAGTTTCGCCATGAACGGATTAAAAGAACAAATAATTGATCTTGCCGAAAATGCGACATTCAAAATAACTAATCTTGCCGAAAATGCGCTATTCAAAATAACTAATCTTGCCGAAAATGCGCTATTCAAAATAACTAATCTTGCCGAAAATGCGCCATTCAAACCAATGGTTTTAATCAAATAGTTCTCCAATCCTTTCGCCATTTATGAAAAAGTTTCGCCATGAACGGATTAAAAGAACAAATAATTGATCTTGCCGAAAATGCGACATTCAAAATAACTAATCTTGCCGAAAATGCGCTATTCAAAATAACTAATCTTGCCGAAAATGCGCTATTCAAAATAACTAATCGTGCCGAAAATGCGCCATTCAAACCAATGGTTTTAATCAAATAGTTCTCCAATCCTTTCGCCATTTATGAAAAAGTTTCGCCATGAATGGATTAAAAGAACAAATAATTGATCTTGCCGAAAATGCGACATTCAAAATAACTAATCTTGCCGAAAATGCGCTATTCAAAATAACTAATCTTGCAGAAAATGCGCCATTCAAACCAATGGTTTTAATCAAATAGTTCTCCAATCCTTTCGCCATTTATGAAAAAGTTTCGCCATGAATGGATTAAAAGAACAAATAATTGATCTTGCCGAAAATGCGACATTCAAAATAACTAATCTTGCCGAAAATGCGCTATTCAAAATAACTAATCTTGCCGAAAATGCGCCATTCAAACCAATGGTTTTAATCAAATAGTTCTCCAATCCTTTCGCCATTTATGAAAAAGTTTCGCCATGAACGGATTAAAAGAACAAATAATTGATCTTGCCGAAAATGCGACATTCAAAATAACTAATCTTGCCGAAAATGCGCTATTCAAAATAACTAATCTTGCAGAAAATGCGCCATTCAAACCAATGGTTTTAATCAAATAGTTCTCCAATCCTTTCGCCATTTATGAAAAAGTTTCGCCATGAACGGATTAAAAGAACAAATAATTGATCTTGCCGAAAATGCGACATTCAAAATAACTAATCTTGCCGAAAATGCGCTATTCAAAATAACTAATCTTGCCGAAAATGCGCCATTCAAACCAATGGTTTTAATCAACTAGTTCTCCAATCCTTTCGCCATTTATGAAAAAGTTTCGCCATGAATGGATTAAAAGAACAAATAATTGATCTTGCCGAAAATGCGACATTCAAAATAACTAATCTTGCCGAAAATGCGCTATTCAAAATAACTAATCTTGCCGAAAATGCGCCATTCAAACCAATGGTTTTAATCAAATAGTTCTCCAATCCTTTCGCCATTTATGAAAAAGTTTCGCCATGAATGGATTAAAAGAACAAATAATTGATCTTGCCGAAAATGCGACATTCAAAATAACTAATCTTGCCGAAAATGCGCTATTCAAAATAACTAATCTTGCCGAAAATGCGCCATTCAAACCAATGGTTTTAATCAAATAGTTCTCCAATCCTTTCGCCATTTATGAAAAAGTTTCGCCATGAATGGATTAAAAGAACAAATAATTGATCTTGCCGAAAATGCGACATTAAAAATAACTAATCTTGCCGAAAATGCGCTATTCAAAATAACTAATCTTGCAGAAAATGCGCCATTCAAACCAATGGTTTTAATCAAATAGTTCTCCAATCCTTTCGCCATTTATGAAAAAGTTTAGCCATGAATGGATTAAAAGAACAAATAATTGATCTTGCCGAAAATGCGACATTCAAAATAACTAATCTTGCCGAAAACGCGCTATTCAAAATAACTAATCTTGCAGAAAATGCGCCATTCAAACCAATGGTTTTAATCAAATAGTTCTCAAATCATTTTGCAATTTATGAGAAAGTTTCGCCATGAATGGATTAAAAGAACAAATAATTGATCTTGCAGAAAATGCGACATTCAAAATAACTTCTATTGTGCCTCGCACATTTTTATCTACATGACATATACGCTCCGGTGATGCCATTTAGCTAACAACAAAGTTGAAAATGCCGTTCGCTGAATGCAACAAAGCTGATAAAACCCGACGCGCTATCTATGCTATGTCTCACAATAGATCTATTTTCCGATAATCCCCGAAAAGGCTGAATGTGAAACAGGTCAGTTAACAAAGAAAAAGTCGTTGCTAACCATGTATCTGCAGGATGACATGTTGCCACTATTATAATATTCCGCTCAAAACAGTATTAAAAATGTTTGTCGTTTGTTATCTCTCTTTCTTTTAACTAAAACATCACTAGACGTGAAGCATGCTTTCCCATATCCTCAAATAAAGCCAAAAATCGACACAAACTGCAGTCCGTTAAATACAAATTTTTAGTCAGTTATCATACTAGGAATCTTTAAATAAATAAATAAATACCCCCTCAAGCAGCTGCTTGCCACAGAGGTCTGAGAGGATGGCAGGACCTCAGCAGAAAAACAACACACACATCCATGACTTACCCGGGGCTCGAACCCAGGTCCCTTAGTTCAAATTTAAAGCATAAAACCATTCAAAAATGAACTCAATATTTTGGGGTTCTTTTTAACTCTGAGTGGTACTTTTTTGTACACAGTGAGATAAAGGTCAGGTTACAAGGACCCAAGGGCTCAGAAATGCTTGGGGGAAGAGACCCACTGGAACAGCTGTTGGGAGACAGATGGTAGCCTCCCGTCGTCATCCAGCGTGTTTTTAACGTGCACAGAGTATGACACTCCGCACAGTGGCCGCAAAACTCCCCGCGCTGCCCACGGTCAGTAGGGGGCACCAATGGGCTTGAAAAGGTCGCCGTCCGTCGGATGGGACGTTACGCCGTGGCCCCGTGTATGGAAAAAGTCATACCCTGTGCACATTAAAGAACACGCTGGATGACCTTGACGGGAGGCTACCATCAGTCTCGAAACAGCTGTTCCAGTGGGTTTCCTCCCCCAACCTTCTCTGAGCCTTCGGGGTCCTTGTGACCTGGCTATTTAGCTCATGGTGTGAAAAAAGTGTCGCTCAGAGGTAAATCAACCTAACCCAACCCATAGAGTGGGCCAAGGCTTAACATCCCATTCGATGGACGATGGCCTTTCGACGGCCATCTTTATCCCTTTGCTGACCGAGAGAACTGAGAGACCTGAGAACTGCAGATGACGAGCCTGGAGCGCTACAGGCTGAGACAATCCCCCGCCCACTTCAGCAAGGTATTATTATCCTATTGGATGCAATTTTTCACTGGTTTGTCTGGGGTGGGGTGGCTCAGTCAGTAGCGCGCCAGGCTCGTAATCTGTAGTTCCCAGGTTCGAGTCCCAGTTTAGTCAACGTTGAGATTTATCTCCGCAAAATTCCCCGCCCTGCCCACGGTCAGTAGGGGACACCGATGGGCTTGGAAAGGCCGCCGTTCGTCAGATGGGACGTTAAGCCGTGGCCCCGTGTGCGGGAGAGATCATACCCTGTGCACGTTAAAGAACAAGCTGGATGGCCTTGACGGGAGGCTACCATCTGTCTCCTAACAGCTGTTCCAGTGAATCACCCCCAAACATCTCCGAGCCTTCGGGGTCCATGTGACTTGGCCATTTAGCCCATGGTGTGCAAAAATAGTGCCGCTCAGAGGTAAAACAACCCAACCCCTCTCCCAACCCTCTCTGAGCCTTCGGGGTCCATGTGACCTTGCCATTTAGCCCATGGTGTGCAAAAAAGGCCGCTCAGAGGTAAAACAACCCAACCCAACACTGTTTTGTCCACTCACTTACCAAGCATTAGTTCCAGCCCTTAGTTGTCATTTGTTCTGAGTGATTTTCGTTTGTTTTGAGGATTTATTATTCACTCACTCGCTTAAACTGACTCAGCTCAGTCCTTAGTAACGAAAGTAGGCCGGTCATTGACTTGGGGCTGGACCGTGGGTGGGGCCCACTGGTCTCCAATTAGTCTAGATCAGTGTTTTCTAAACGAGGTTTTGTGAAAGGAAACGAATAGTTCTGCAAGAAATTCACATTACAATATTAAAAACAGTATTTTTTTTTCATTCTCTTTTGCATACGTCGAAAATGATTATTGTTTTTGATTATGGACAATTAAATAATATGTTGATCTCACGACCTTACTTAATATTCCTTTATTATTATTTCTATTTATTTGTGGTCTAGTTTTTCTAGTTTCGTATATAAAAATTTTATTAAGGATTCGAGAAATATGTTTCGAATGTTAAACATTCCGCGACCAAATCAACAATGTTGGGTTGTTTTACCTCTGAGCGGCACTTTTCTTTAACGTGCACAGGGTATAGCTCTCCCGCACACGGGATCACGGCTTAACGTCCCATCCGACGGACGGCGGCCTTTCCAAGCTAATCGGTGTCGCGTACTGACCGTGGGCAGGGCGGGGAGTTTTGCGGAGATAAATATCAATGCTGACCCAGCTGGGACTCGAACCTGTGAATTGCAGATTATCAGCCTGGCGCGTAGGCGCTAGGCACCCCTTTGGAAGTGCTAGTAATGGTAATGGAAGTAAATATATAGAATTCGTGTACATTTCATGCAGTTTTCAAGTAATTCTTTAAAGATCCCTAAAACAGATGAAATGACGGAGAAGCTACAGTAAGGGCTGAATTTGGAGATACAGAATGATTCAACATTGTCAAGGGAGTGAAACAGGGATGTATTCTGTCCCCATACTTATTTAATCTGTATAATGAGAAGGGTTGGGTTGTTGGGTTGTTTTACCTCTGAGCGGCACTTTTTTGCACACCATGGGCTAAATGGCCAGGTCACATGGACCCCGAAGGCTCAGAGAAGGTTGGGGGAGGGGACCCACTGGAACAGCTGTTGGGAGACAGATGGTAGCCTCCCGTCAAGGCCATCCAGTGTGTTCTTTAACGTGCACAGGGTATGGCTCTCCCGCACACGGGCCCACGGCTTAACGTCCCATCAGACGGACGGCGGCCTTTCCAAGCCCATCGGTGTCCCCTACTGACCGTGGGCAGGGCGGGGAATTTTGCGGAGATAAATCTCAACGCTGACCCAGCTGGAACTCGAACCTGGGAACTACAGATTACGAGCCTGGCGCGCTACCGATTGAGCCACCCCCGCCCCATATAATGAGAAGATAATGAGAATAGAAGATCTTGAAGAGGAGGAAGCTGGGATCAGAATAGGAGGCCATAAAATCAACAATTTAAGATACGCAAACGATACCACTCTTTTAGCTGAATCAGGTCCGAAGCTTACTCTCAAGAAGACTAAAGTTATGTCAACGGGGATTTTAAGATTGATAATGAACAAATAGAAGAAGTGAAGAGATTTGTGTTCTTGGGATCAAGACTAGATAGCAATGGAGGATGCGCAGAGAATGCTTGAAGAAGATTAATTTTCAGCAGATCAGCAATGACGGGATTGTTTAAAATAATGAAAGATATGGACATTTGTCTGAAGACTAAAATAAGGATAGTCAAAGCAATGGAGTTCCCTTTGGTGAAGTACGGATGTGAAAAGTGGACTCTTCGAAAGAGCGAAAGAGAAAAATTGATGCTAGAGCTGTGATGCTGAAGAAGACTGCTGAAGAAAATTGATGCTGGAGAAGACTGCTGAAGAAAATTGATGTTGGAGAAGATTGCTGAAGAAAATTGATGCTGGAGAAGATTGCTGAAGAAAAATTGATGCTGGAGAAGACTGCTGAAGAAAATTGATGCTGGAGAAGACTGCTGAAGAAAATTGATGCTGGAGAAGACTGCTGAAGAAAATTGATGCTGGAGAAGACTGCTGAAGAAAATTGATGCTGGAGAAGACTGCTGAAGAAAATTGATGCTGGAGAAGACTGCTGAAGAAAATTGATGCTGGAGAAGACTGCTGAAGAAAATTGATGCTGGAGAAGACTGCTGAAGAAAATTGATGCTGGAGAAGACTGCTGAAGAAAATTAATGCTGGAGAAGACTGCTGAAGAAAATTGATGCTGGAGAAGACTGCTGAAGAAAATTGATGCTGGAGAAGACTGCTGAAGAAAATTGATGCTGGAGAAGACTGCTGAAGAAAATTGATGTTGGAGAAGACTGCTGAAGAAAATTGATGCTGGAGAAGACTGCTGAAGAAAATTGATGCTGGAGATGACTGCTGAAGAAAATTGATGCTGGAGAAGCCTGCTGAAGAAAATTGATGTTGGAGAATACTGCTGAAGAAAATTGATGCTGGAGAAGAGTGCTGAAGATTTCATAGACTGCAAAGAGAACCAAAAAACATTTTGGAGCAGATAAAGCCTACTTGCTCGCTTGAAACCCATGATGCTGAAACTTAAATTTACTTATTTCGGACACATGAGATGAGACAACTCATTGGCAAAAGCAGTCATGCTTGGAAAGGTGAAGGGAAGAAGAAAGAGAGGAAGACAGTGAACAAGAAGGATGGACAACATAAAAGAAGCTACAGGGATGTTCTTGGAACAACTACGAGAAATAACGAATGACAGAAAGCAATGGAAAGCATTTGTACTTAGAGCCATCAGGAGTCGATACCGACTGGACAGAAACAGATGAGGAAAATATACTGCAGTGGAAACCCAGTAATTCTCCCCCCTCCGCCCATTTTATTCCGGCTAGATGGCGTCACTTGCCTCCCCCCCCCCCATTTTTCCCCGGATCGATTGCTTCACTTGGCCCCTTATTTTTACAGTTCGTTTATAATACTATTTTAATCCTTAATCGTTTATTTTAACCATTATTTCTTTTTATTTCAATTGTGACACTTGCTCACCCCTCCTTTATTTTTTTTTCAGTTCGTTTGCGCCAGTTCCCCTGTCCTTTATTTTCTCCCGGTACGATTGCTTCTGTTGCCCGCACCCCTATTATTTCTCCAGTGTTTCATTTCATCATTTGCCCCCCCCCTTTTTTTATTTTTTCCTAGGTCCCATTGCACCATCCCCGCCCCCCTTTTACTTTTCCCATGTCCCATTGAGTCGTTTCCCTCCCCCCCCCTTTTTTTTCCCTACATCCGGGCCTGTTTGCAGATTACCCCAGTCTAGGTTTGTGCCTTATAGACCTTAAAGAGGAAAATTTTCGTGGTCCATTTTTCCTCACCGACTGGGGGCGGGGGTGGCTCAGTCGGTAGCGCGCCAAGCTCGTAATCTGTAGTTCCCAGGTTCGAGTCCCAGCTGGGTCAGCGTTGAGATTTATCTCCGCAAAATTCCCCGCCCTGCCCACGGTCAGTAGGAGACACCGATGGGCTTGAAAAGACCGCCGTCCGTCGGATGGGACGTTAAGCCGTGGCCCCGTGTGCGGGAGAGCCATACCCTGTGCACGTTAAAGAACACTCTGGATGGCCTTGACGGGAGGCTACCATCTGTCTCCTAACAGCTGTTCCAATGAATCACCCCCAAACATCTCTGAGCCTTCGGGGTCCATGTGACTTGGCCATTTAGCCCATGGTGTGCAAAAATAGTGCCGCTCAGAGGTAAAACAACCCAACCCCTCCCCCAACCCTCTCTGAGCCTTCGGGGTCCATGTGACCTTGCCATTTAGCCCATGGTGTGCAAAAAAGGCCGCTCAGAGGTAAAACAACCCAACCCAACACTGTTTTGTCCATTCACTTACCAAGCATTAGTTCCAGCCCTTAGTTGTGATTTGTTCTGAGTGAATTTCGTTTGTTTTGAGGATTTATTATTCACTCACTCGCTTAAACTGACTCAGCTCAGCCCTTAGTAACGAAAGTAGGCCGGTCATTGACTTGGGGCTGGACCGTGGGTGGGGCCCACTGGTCTCCAATTAGTCTAGATCAGTGTTTTCTAAACGAGGCTTTGTGAAATGAAACGAATAGTTCTGCAAGAAATTCACATTACAATATTAAAAACAGTATTTTTTTTTCATTCTCTTTTGCATACGTCGAAAATGATTATTGTTTTTGATTATGGACAATTAAATAATATGTTGATATCACGACCTTACTTAATATTCCTTTATTATTATTTCTATTTATTTGTGGTCTAGTTTTTCTAGTTTCGTATATAAAAATTTTATTAAGGATTCGAGAAATATGTTTCGAATGTTAAACATTCCGCGACCAAATCAACAATGTTGGGTTGTTTTACCTCTGAGCGGCACTTTTCTTTAACGTGCACAGGGTATAGCTCTCCCGCACACGGGGCCACGGCTTAACGTCCCATCCGACGGACGGCGGCCTTTCCAAGCCAATCGGTGTCGCGTACTGACCGTGGGCAGGGCGGGGAGTTTTGCGGAGATAAATATCAATGCTGACCCAGCTGGGACTCGAACCTGTGAATTGCAGATTATCAGCCTGGCGCGTAGGCGCTAGGCACCCCTTTGGAAGTGCTAGTAATGGTAATGGAAGTAAATATATAGAATTCGTGTACATTTCATGCAGTTTTCAAGTAATTCTTTAAAGATCCCTAAAACAGATGAAATGACGGAGAAGCTACAGTAAGGGCTGAATTTGGAGATACAGAATGATTCAACATTGTCAAGGGAGTGAAACAGGGATGTATTCTGTCCCCATACTTATTTAATCTGTATAATGAGAAGGGTTGGGTTGTTGGGTTGTTTTACCTCTGAGCGGCACTTTTTTGCACACCATGGGCTAAATGGCCAGGTCACATGGACCCCGAAGGCTCAGAGAAGGTTGGGGGAGGGGACCCACTGGAACAGCTGTTGGGAGACAGATGGTAGCCTCCCGTCAAGGCCATCCAGTGTGTTCTTTAACGTGCACAGGGTATGGCTCTCCCGCACACGGGCCCACGGCTTAACGTCCCATCAGACGGACGGCGGCCTTTCCAAGCCCATCGGTGTCCCCTACTGACCGTGGGCAGGGCGGGGAATTTTGCGGAGATAAATCTCAACGCTGACCCAGCTGGAACTCGAACCTGGGAACTACAGATTACGAGCCTGGCGCGCTACCGATTGAGCCACCCCCGCCCCATATAATGAGAAGATAATGAGAATAGAAGATCTTGAAGAGGAGGAAGCTGGGATCAGAATAGGAGGCCATAAAATCAACAATTTAAGATACGCAAACGATACCACTCTTTTAGCTGAATCAGGTCCGAAGCTTACTCTCAAGAAGACTAAAGTTATGTCAACGGGGATTTTAAGATTGATAATGAACAAATAGAAGAAGTGAAGAGATTTGTTCATTATCAATCTTAAAATCCCCGTTGACATAACTTTAGTCTTATATAGACTTTTAAGTTTTAGTCTTAATAGAAGAAGTGAAGAGATTTGTGTTCTTGGGATCAAGACTAGATAGCAATGGAGGATGCGCAGAGAATGCTTGAAGAAGATTAATTTTCAGCAGATCAGCAATGACGGGATTGTTTAAAATAATGAAAGATATGGACATTTGTCTGAAGACTAAAATAAGGATAGTCAAAGCAATGGAGTTCCCTTTGGTGAAGTACGGATGTGAAAAGTGGACTCTTCGAAAGAGCGAAAGAGAAAAATTGATGCTAGAGCTGTGATGCTGGAGAAGACTTCTGAAGAAAATTGATGCTGGAGAAGACTGCTGAAGAAAATTGATGTTGGAGAAGATTGCTGAAGAAAATTGATGCTGGAGAAGATTGCTGAAGAAAAATTGATGCTGGAGAAGACTGCTGAAGAAAATTGATGCTGGAGAAGACTGCTGAAGAAAATTGATGCTGGAGAAGACTGCTGAAGAAAATTGATGCTGGAGAAGATTGCTGAAGAAAATTGATGCTGGAGAAGACTGCTGAAGAAAATTGATGCTGGAGAAGACTGCTGAAGAAAATTAATGCTGGAGAAGACTGCTGAAGAAAATTGATGCTGGAGAAGACTGCTGAAGAAAATTGATGCTGGAGAAGACTGCTGAAGAAAATTGATGCTGGAGAAGACTGCTGAAGAAAATTGATGCTGGAGAAGACTGCTGAAGAAAATTGATGCTGGAGAAGACTGCTGAAGAAAATTGATGCTGGAGAAGACTGCTGAAGAAAATTGATGTTGGAGAAGACTGCTGAAGAAAATTGATGCTGGAGAAGACTGCTGAAGAAAATTGATGTTGGAGAATACTGCTGAAGAAAATTGATGCTGGAGAAGCCTGCTGAAGAAAATTGATGTTGGAGAATACTGCTGAAGAAAATTGATGCTGGAGAAGAGTGCTGAAGATTTCATAGACTGCAAAGAGAACCAAAAAACATTTTGGAGCAGATAAAGCCTACTTGCTCGCTTGAAACCCATGATGCTGAAACTTAAATTTACTTATTTCGGACACATGAGATGAGACAACTCATTGGCAAAAGCAGTCATGCTTGGAAAGGTGAAGGGAAGAAGAAAGAGAGGAAGACAGTGAACAAGAAGGATGGACAACATAAAAGAAGCTACAGGGATGTTCTTGGAACAACTACGAGAAATAACGAATGACAGAAAGCAATGGAAAGCATTTGTACTTAGAGCCATCAGGAGTCGATACCGACTGGACAGAAACAGATGAGGAAAATATACTGCAGTGGAAACCCAGTAATTCTCCCCCCTCCGCCCATTTTATTCCGGCTAGATGGCGTCACTTGCCTCCCCCCCCCCCATTTTTCCCCGGATCGATTGCTTCACTTGGCCCCTTATTTTTACAGTTCGTTTATAATACTATTTTAATCCTTAATCGTTTATTTTAACCATTATTTCTTTTTATTTCAATTGTGACACTTGCTCACCCCTCCTTTATTTTTTTTTTCAGTTCGTTTGCGCCAGTTCCCCTGTCCTTTATTTTCTCCCGGTTCGATTGCTTCTGTTGCCCGCACCCCTATTATTTCTCCAGTGTTTCATTTCATCATTTGCCCCCCCCCTTTTTTTATTTTTTCCTAGGTCCCATTGCACCATCCCCGCCCCCCTTTTACTTTTCCCATGTCCCATTGAGTCGTTTCCCTCCCCCCCCCCTTTTTTTTCCCTACATCCGGGCCTGTTTGCAGATTACCCCAGTCTAGGTTTCTGCCTTATAGACCTTAAAGAGGAAAATTTTCGTGGTCCATTTTTCCTCACCGACTGGGGGCGGGGGTGGCTCAGTCGGTAGCGCGCCAAGCTCGTAATCTGTAGTTCCCAGGTTCGAGTCCCAGCTGGGTCAGCGTTGAGATTTATCTCCGCAAAAATTCTCCGCCCTGCCCACGGTCAGTAGGGGACACCGATGGGCTTGGAAAGGCCGCCGTCCGTCGGATGGGACGTTAAGCCGTGGCCCCGTGTGCGGGAGAGCCATACCCTGCGCACGTTAAAAGAACACGCTGGATGGCCTTGACGGGAAGCTACCATCTGTCTCCCAACAGCTGTTCCAGTGGGTCCCCTCCCCCAACCTTCTCTGAGCCTTCGGGGTCCATGTGATCTGGCCATTTAGCCCATGGTGTGCAAAAAAGTGCCGCTCAGAGGTAAAACAACCCAACCCTCACCGACTGGAATAACTTTGTTACCAATAAGTTGAAATACGTTTCATTTATTTTCCTCCAAAAGCATTTAGAAGGGCTCAGAGAAAAAGATGGGCGAAAGAGATAAACTGCAGAACTGTTAGGAGACCTTTTGAAGCTTTCCCTCAAGGCCTCTTACGGCTTTCTTTAACGTGCTCAGGGCACACTGTTTTTGCAAACCACACCTTAACGTCTCATTCGAAGGTTGGGTTGTTTTCTCTCTGATCGCACTTTTTTTTTGCACAAAATGGGCTAAGTGGCCAGGTCACAAGGACCCCGAGGGTTCACAGAAGGTTGCGAGAGTGGAACCCACTGGGCCAGTTGCTGGGAGATAGATGGTAGCCTCCCATTAAGGTCATCCAGCGTGTTCTTTAACTTACACAAGGTATGGCTTAACGTCCCATCCGACGGACGGCGGCCTTTCCAAGCCCATCGGTGTCCCGTACTGATCGTGGGCAGGACGTGGAGTTTTGCGGAGATAAATCTCAACGCTGACCCAGTTGGGACTCGAACCTGGGAACTACAGATTTCGAACTTGATGCGCTATCGGCTGAGCACCCCCGTCAGGTCATTCGAAGGACGGCAGCCTTTCGAAGCCCCCTGACCGAAGGCAGGGCGAGGATTTAGTGGAGATAAATCTCAATGCTTGAAGATTTGGGGCTGCAGATTACGAGACCACCCCCGCCCCATTAAACGGAACATTGATCAAGTTAGTAAAACGATTAAAGACATCAGCTTTGCTTAACAGATTGAGGAAAAGTCTGTCTGTTGAAGAAGTAGACAGAATTTAATAATAGGATTCAAATGATGTTCTGCTGTTCGAGGATAAGTTTATTTTTCATGGAACGAAAAACAAGTCTTTTGATCTAAAAAATAGTAAAAAAAAATTGGAAATGTTGGATGAAAAAAAAATTCTTTTGCTTCTCAATTGAATTATATCATTTTTTTTATATTGAAACTTATTGGTCTACAATAAATAAAAATATCTTTACGATAATGAATGCAAATAAAGAAAGCTTGGTCTTCAAATAAAAACAATATTTATAATAGTGAAGGAAAAATGAGACCAACTGATCGCAAAGGCAAAAAAAAAAACTTTATGGATGGTAAAAGGCCACTGCCATTTCTTTCAGCAATATTGAAATGGGATTAAAAAAACTATGTGTTATATTAGATGGGAAAAGATGTTGGAAGCTCCAGAAATATAATGAAAGCCTTTACAATGTTAAGTAGGAAAAGTGTACTTTTCTTTCAAATATAAATTAAAAGACGCCGTCCCATGGCCAAGTGGTTAGCGCGCTTGGCTACATGATCTAAGGAACCTGGGTTCGAGCCCCGGGTAAGGCATGGATGTATGTGTCGTTTTTCTGCTGAGGTCCTGCCATCCTCTCAGACCTTCTACTCTGGCATATAAACTGACAGGCTCCTGTCAGACCTCTGTGGCAAGCAGCTGCTTGAGGGGGTATTTATTTTTTTTTATATATTTATAAATTAAAAATAGCTCTTAGCAATGTTATATTGAAAAAAATATTTTTACATTGTTAGATTGAGAAAAATATCTTTACAATATGAAATAGAAATAAATATCTATACAATGTTAAATCCATAAAATTCTTTAAATTTTAGAACGAGAAAATATCTTTACAATGTTAAATTGAAATAAGTATCTTTACAATGTTAGATAAAAAAATATCTTTACATTGTTAGATCGAAAAAAATATTTTTACAATGTTAGATCGAAACAAATATCTTTACAGTGTCATACGAAAAAAATTCTTTAAATTTTAAAACGAAAAAATATGTTTACAATGTTTGATAAAGAAAAATATGCTTACAATGTTAGATTGAAAAAATATCTTTACAATGTTAGATAGAAAAAAATTTATATCGAAAAAATATTTTTTACAAAGTTATACCGAAAACAAAATATCTCTACAATGTTAGATTGGAAAAAAGAGACATCTTTGCTCACAAATAACGAAAAGCCTTCAGCAATATTAGGCGAAAAGGAAACTTGTTAAAAAAAGATTCAATATTTTTCTTTCCAACAGGATCGCGAGAAAAAGTTGTGATAAAGCTAACAGATAAAAAGTTTCTGAGAACAATTACGCTGAAAGTGTGGCAAGAGATTTCCTAAAGCAATAATAGGAAGCGGCCATTTTCAGGGCCATTAGAAGGTTAAAGACGTTGGCTTAGATATCTAATGTCCAATTTCACCTTCCCATGGCGCAACTGAGAGCGCCTAACAGATGATGTAATACTTCCGCTTTAGGAAATGGATGTCATATCGATCTAGTTAAGATTTGCCTCTTTAATCACACTTCTGCCTTTCGGTTGTTTTACCTCTGAGCGGCATAGTTTTTTGCACACAATGAGCACACAAGGACCCCGAAGGCTCAGAGATGTGTGTGGAAAGGAGACCCACTAGACAGCTGTTAGCTGACAGATGTTTTTTAACGTGCACAGGGTATGGCTCTCCTGCACACGGAGTGACCGCTTAACGTCCTATCCCAAGAACGGTTGGGTTGTTTTACCTCTGAGCGGCACTTTTTTGCACACCATGGGCTAAATGGCCAGGTCACATGGAACCCGAAGGCTCAGAGAAGGTTGGGGGAGGAGACCCACTGGAACAGCTGTTGGGAGACAGATGGTAGCCTCCCGTCAAGGCCATCCAACAGTTGGGTTGTTTTACTCTGAGCGGCACTTTTTTGCACACCATGGGCTAAATGGCCAGGTCACATGGACCCGAAAGGCACAGAGAAGGTTGGGGGAGGGGACGCATTTGAACAGCTGTTGGGAGACAGATGATAACCTCCCGTCAAGGCCATCCAGCGTGTTCTTTAACGTGCACAATACAACCCGGCTTTTTCTGCCCTTCCATTTAACTCTACCACACACGGGCCACGGCTTAACGTTCCATCCGACGGACGTCGGTCTTTCCAAGCCCATCGTGGGCAGGGTGGGGGAGATACAACGCTGACCCAGCTGGACTCGAACGTGGGAACTACAAATTACGAGCCTAGCGCGCTACCGACTGAGCCACCACCGCCCCACCAGTTAATGGAAATGTATTATTGTGGAAAACACTATTAAATTTTTAACATAATGACTCTTCTTCAAAGCTCTGACTATTGCTTATAAGAATACTGAAAACGAAAAGAAAGTAGACGTATCTAGATGGTCTGAAAAACAAGTGTTTTACTCTATCTAATATAAAACTCAGCCTTATCTTTTATCGCCTATCTTATAAGATGTTCCCACCCCTCATATCGATGATTCCCCAGCGAAAAACCAGAAGAGACCTTATCGAGCCCTCTAACAGCTTCTCAATATTTCTCAATACTCGAACTTTGGGCAAAATGTTTGACGAATATATTTTTGTTTCGAAGAAAATTCCGTCGCACAAATTTCCGGACACCATTAATAACTCTATAAAGTAGAAACGATATTGTCAATCAATTGGGAGCGGGGGTGGCTCAGTCGGTAGCGCGCCAGACTCGTAATCTGTAGTTCCCAGCTTCGAGTCCTAGCTGGCTCAGCGTTGAAATTCATCTCCGCAAAACTTCCCGCCCTGCCCACGGTCATTAGGGGACACCGATGGGCTTGGAAAGGCCGCCGTCCGTCGGATGGGACGTTAAGCCTTGGCCCCGTGTACAGGAGAGCCATACCCTGTGCACGTTAAAGAACACGCTGGATGGCCTTGACGGAAGGCTACCATCTGTCTCCCAACAGCTGTTCCAGTGGGTCCCCTCCCCCAACCTTCTCTGAGCCTTCGGGGTCCATGTGACCTGGCCATTTAGCCCATGGTGTGCAAAAAAGTGCCGCTCAGAGGTAAAACAACCCAACCCAAAAAGCCAATTAACTCTTAACAACTATATGAAAGTAGAAAAGACAATGCCAATCAACTACTGATTAAAATCTGTATGAAGTGTAAAAGACATATTCAATCAACTGCTGATTATTAATTATAGGAAATGCAAAAGACATTGCCAATCAATTACTGATTAATATCTGTATGAAGTGCAACGACATTGCCAATCAACTACTAATTAATATCTCTATGAAGCGCAAAGCACATTTTCAGTGGACTACAAATATCTATTTGAAGTTCAAAAGACATTACCAATCAACTACTGATTAATATGGGGCTGGGTGGCTCAGTGGGTAGCGCGTCAGGATCGTATTCTATAGTTACCAGATGTGAGTCCTAGCTGGGTACTGGGTCGGTGTTGATATTTATCCCTGCAAAACTCCCTGCCCACGGTCAGTAGGGGACACCAATGGGCTTCGAAAGGCCGCCGTCCGTCGGATGGAACGTTAAGCCGTAGCAACATGTGCGGAGAGCCATACCCTATTCAGGTTAAAGAACACGCTAGATAGTCTTGACGGGAGGCTACTATCTGTTTCTCAACAATCGTTCAGGGGTCTCCTTAACCTTCTCTGAGCTTTCAGGGTCCTTCTAACCTGTCCATTTATTTCATTGTGTGCAAAAAAAAGTGTTGCTCAGAGGTAAAATAACCCAACTGATTACTATCGGTATAAAGTGCAAAAGAAATTGCCAATCTATTGATTAATATCTGTATGAAGTGCAAAAGACATATTTAATCAACTGCTGATTAATATCTGTTGCAAATACGAACACTTTGCTAATACTTTTATAAATATGTTATTGAGTTATTTTCGCTGTGAATATGATTTCTAATGAACTAAATAAAATGAAGTTTTTATTAATTGTATAAGTAGTATTAATTGTAAAATGTAGTTATTTATTAATTATAAATATGTATAAAAAATTATATTTCAAAACCTGACTTTTTCTGCACTTTCATTTAAATTGATATTTTTTCAACTTTCTTTACTCATTCGAAATAAAAAAAAAACGAATGTTGAAATAACAAACTAACTAAAAAAATTCTGGAAAAAATTGTTTGAAATTTTAAAATGTGATCTTGCAAAGTTTTCAAAGAATATTAGCGTTTTTAAAGTTTTTACCAAATATTCCTTAGACATGCCAATTAATTGTCTTTCATTAGGAAAATCGTCGATGCACAACGTGTTTTGTTAAAATAATTCCTCGTTTGAAATTAAAAAAATGATTTATTTAAACATCAGACGATAACGTGTAACGTGATAAAGAATTAATTCAAAAGAATTTATTCTTTATCACGTTACACATTTTCATCATTTTTTTAAAGAAATTAATTCATAAAGAATTAATTCAAATTCATCTCAAAAGCGGAACATAATGGAAAATTAAAAGAAAAAAGTGAAACAGAAAGCTGACGCTTTATTTGCTTGCTCAATTGTGATTTCACTTTTTAAAATGAAGATATTTAATACCACCTTGACTCTCACAGTTCAAAGGAATGGTGGCAAAATTACAAAACATAATTTTCAACTGCGAGAAAGATTTTCAAAGTGAAGTAAAAATGTCGACATCTTCATTTGAAACTTCCAATGCAATTTAGATTTGCTGCATCTATTATTTTTCAAATTGTTCTTTCTATTTCGACACATAAATCTTCGTGTTCTTAAGAATAATGCTATTAGCGGCGATTAAATGTCCTTGAGAAATGTAATTTTTAATAAAACCTCGGAAACTATTAGCATTATTTTTTATAGTTTGTTTCCCCTTTTTTTCCATGATATTTTCGGTAGATTTAGAATGTGTAACTTTCGATCCGAATGAAGTTGTGTTGGGTTGAGTTGTTTTACCTCTAAGCGGCACATTTTTGCACACCATGGGCTAAATGGCCAGGTCACATGGACCCCGAAGGCTCAGAGAAGGTTGGGGGAGGGGACCCACTGGAACAGCTGTTGGGAGACATATGGTAGCCTCCAGTCAAGGCCATCCAGCGTGTTCTATTAACGTGCACATGGTATGACTCTCCCGCACACGGGACCACGGCTTAACGTCCCATACGACGGACGGCGGCCTTTCCAAGCCCATCGGTGTCCCCTACTGACCGTGGGCAGGGCGAGGAATTTTGCGGAGATAAATCTCAACGCTGACCCAGCTGGGACTCGAACCTGGGAACTACAGATTACGAACCTGGCGCGCTACCGACTGAGCCACCCCCGCCCCATCCGAATGAAGCAAACTCCTCTGATTCAAATTTAATTTTTAACTTTCTTGTTTGTTTATGGATTTGTTGCTTCGTAGTTGTTGGTTTTCATAATAAATATCGAATGATTACGATGGTCATTTTTATTAATACATTGTTTACATAAAACTACCATTTTAATGTAAAGATGAATTGAATCTAATTTTTAGAAAAACATTGTTAACAACAATCCAATAATACATAAAGAAAATTTAAGCGACTTTTTTCGGAATATTCAAAACGTTCGACTAATACCCGGTGCTACAGTTTACAGTTACTACTTTCTTTTGTATCCAGCTACATTTTATACTTTTTTTCTTTTATTTGTTGCAACATTTTTTTTACAGTTACTTTCTTTTGTATCCAGCTACATTTTATACTTTTTTTCTTTTATTTGTTGCAACATTTTTTTTACAGTTACTTTCTTTTGTATCCAGCTACATTTTATAATTTTTTTCTTTTATTTGTTGCAACATTTTTTTTACAGTTACTTTCTTTTGTATCCAGCTACATTTTATAATTTTTTTCTTTTATTTGTTGCAACACTTTTTTTACAGTTACTTTCTTTTGTATCCAGCTACATTTTATACTTTTTTTCTTTTATTTGTTGCAACATTTTTTTTACAGTTACTTTCTTTTGTATCCAGTTAGATTTTATAATTTTTTTCTTTTATTTGTTGCAACACTTTTTTTACAGTTACTTTCTTTTGTATCCAGCTACATTTTATACTTTTTTTCTTTTATTTGTTGCAACATTTTTTTTACAGTTACTTTCTTTTGTATCCAGCTACATTTTATAATTTTTTTCTTTTATTTGTGGCAACACTTTTTTTACAGTTACTTTCTTTTGTATCCAGCTACATTTTATACTTTTTTTCTTTTATTTGTTGCAACATTTTTTTTACAGTTACTTTCTTTTGTATCCAGCTACATTTTATAATTTTTTTCTTTTATTTGTTGCAACATTTTTTTTACAGTTACTTTCTTTTGTATCCAGCTACATTTTATACTTTTTTTCTTTTATTTGTTGCAACATTTTTTTTACAGTTACTTTCTTTTGTATCCAGCTACATTTTATACTTTTTTTCTTTTATTTGTTGCAACATTTTTTTTACAGTTACTTTCTTTTGTATCCAGCTACATTTTATACTTTTTTTCTTTTATTTGTTGCAACATTTTTTTTACAGTTACTTTCTTTTGTATCCAGCTACATTTTATACTTTTTTTCTTTTATTTGTTGCAACATTTTTTTTACAGTTACTTTCTTTTGTATCCAGCTACATTTTATACTTTTTTTCTTTTATTTGTTGCAACATTTTTTTTACAGTTACTTTCTTTTGTATCCAGCTACATTTTATACTTTTTTTCTTTTATTTGTTGCAACATTTTTTTTACAGTTACTTTCTTTTGTATCCAGCTACATTTTATACTTTTTTTCTTTTATTTGTTGCAACATTTTTTTTACAGTTACTTTCTTTTGTATCCAGCTACATTTTATACTTTTTTTCTTTTATTTGTTGCAACATTTTTTTTACAGTTACTTTCTTTTGTATCCAGCTACATTTTATACTTTTTTTCTTTTATTTGTTGCAACATTTTTTTTACAGTTACTTTCTTTTGTATCCAGTTAGATTTTATAATTTTTTTCTTTTATTTGTTGCAACATTTTTTTTACAGTTACTTTCTTTTGTATCCAGCTACATTTTATACTTTTTTTCTTTTATTTGTTGCAACATTTTTTTTACAGTTACTTTCTTTTGTATCCAGTTAGATTTTATAATTTTTTTCTTTGATTTGTTGCAACACTTTTTTTACAGCTACTTTCTTTTGTATCCAGCTACATTTTATAATTTTTTTCTTTTATTTGTTGCAACATTTTTTTTACAATTACTTTCTTTTGTATCCAGTTAGATTTTATAATTTTTTTCTTTGATTTGTTGCAACACTTTTTTTACAGCTACTTTCTTTTGTATCCAGCTACATTTTATAATTTTTTTCTTTTATTTGTTGCAACATTTTTTTTACAGTTACTTTCTTTTGTATCCAGTTAGATTTTATAATTTTTTTCTTTTATTTGTTGCAACACTTTTTTTACAGTTACTTTCTTTTGTATCCAGCTACATTTTATACTTTTTTTCTTTTATTTGTTGCAACATTTTTTTTACAGTTACTTTCTTTTGTATCCAGCTACATTTTATAATTTTTTTCTTTTATTTGTTGCAACATTTTTGTTACAGTTACTTTCTTTTGTATCCAGTTAGATTTTATAATTTTTTTCTTTGATTTGTTGCAACACTTTTTTTACAGCTACTTTCTTTTGTATCCAGCTATATTTTATAATTTTTTTCTTCTACCCCACTGCAATTTGAATCTAAGTGACCAATTTGCAGCCTGAATTTTTCTAAACTAAAATACACCCACCCCTCGATTTGCACGGGGTAAAATGGGGGATGGGTCCCGAAAATATCTTGTGATGAATAAAACATACATTGAAATTTTTTTTTAAATATTTATCTAAAATTTCAGTTTATCAGTAATAAAAAGCATTAATGTAGCTATTTTTGTACTTTATTTGCAATAATGGAGATAAACTTATGAAATGTACGAGAAATTAATCTTTTGGTGAGGAAAAATACTCATCGTTAATGTAGACGTACAGTCGCTCAAAAAAGTATCCGAACACTATGGTTGATTGCAGAATTCAGAAAAAATATCTGGCAACGATTTTTTTTAGAAATTAGTGATCTGGCAACCTTCGTGTCACGTGATTACAGAATTCAGGAAAAATATCTGGAGCGTGTACAGCAACTGTACACGCTCCAGTTACCGTTCACAGCAAACTGTAGCGTGTGCAGTTACTGCATACGCTCCAGTTTGCTGTGAACGGTAACTGCACACGCTCAATATTTCCGTGAGTGAGCCCACACGATCTAGTATCAAAATAATATGACCACCTACAGTCGGTCAAAAAAGTATCCGAACACTATGGTTGATTACAGAATTCAGAAAAAATATCTGGCAACGAATTCTTTAGAAATTAGTGATCTGGCAACCTTCGTGTCACGTGATTACAGAATTCAGGAAAAATATCTGGAGCGTGTACAGCAACTGTACACGCTCCAGTTACCGTTCACAGCAAACTGGAGCGTGTGCAGTTACTGCACACGCTCCACTTTGCTGTGAACGGTAACTGCACACGCTCAATATTTCCGTGAGTGAGCCCACACGATCTAGTATCAAAATAATATGACCACCTACAGTCGGTCAAAAAAGTATCCGAACACCATGGTTGATTACAGAATTCAGAAAAAATATCTGGCAACGAATTTTTTAGAAATTAGTGATCTGGCAACCTTCGTGTCACGTGATTACAGAATTCAGGAAAAATATTTGGAGCGTGTACAGCAACTGTACACGCTCCAGTTACCGTTCACAGCAAACTGGAGCGTGTGCAGTTACTGCACACGCTCCATTTTGCTGTGAACGGTAACTGCACACGCTCAATATTTCCGTGAGTGAGCCCACACGATCTAGTATCAAAATAATATGACCACCTACAGTCGCTCAAAAAAGTATCCGAACACCATGGTTGATTACAGAATTCAGAAAAAATATCTGGCAACGATTTTTTTTAGAAATTAGTGACCTGGCAACCTTCGTGTCACGTGACACGAAGGTTGCCAGATCGAAAATTAGAAGTATGAAGTGTCGAACCCTATATCATTCTAAACAGAAAACTACACGAAGGTTGCCAGATCGCTAATTTCTAAAAAAATCGTTGCCAGATATTTTTTCTGAATTCTGTAATCAACCATAGTGTTCGGATATTTTTTGAACGACTGTACAATATTTGAATTTGAAGACGAAATTTCAAAGTGGAATATTCGTGAAGTGAATATGAATTTAGAAATTTAACATTTGCCAACACTTTTTTTTTTATATAAAATTAGCATTTATACGCTATTTTATGAAACAGTGTACTTAGGGATCAGCTGTGTTTAGCCTATATAATAGTCTACAAAGTTAAATTTGTTGCTAAAATTTAAATAAAATACCGTTTCTACTGTTCTGAAAAAGACAGTCTAGAAAAGTCAGATCTCGCTGCCGATTCAAAAAAGCTTCAATCAATCAATCAATCAATCAATTTCATTTCATCATCATATAGAATTTATAACATAGAAAAATATGAATGAACCCAAAAAACACATGGTTTGTATATGCCACTAAAGGAAATTAAAACAAAAATCAATAACGAATTACTCTCTACAAAGAGGGGGGCGGGGGTGGCTCAGTCGGTAGCGCGCCAGGCTCGTAATCTGTAGTTCCCAGGTTCGAGTCCCAGCTGGGTCAGCGTTGAGATTTATCTCCGCAAAAATTCCCCACCCTGCCCACGGTCAGTAGGGGACACCGATGGGTTTGGAAAGGCCGTCGTCCGTCGGATGGGACGTTAAGCCGTGGCCCCGTGTGCGGGAGAGCCATACCCTGTGCACGTTAAAGAACACGCTGGATGGCCTTGACGGGAGGCTACCATCTGTCTCCCAACAGCTGTTCCAGTGGGTCCCCTCTCCCAACCTTCTCTGAGCCTACAGGGTCCATGTGACCTGGCCATTTAGCCCATGGTGTGCAAAAAAGTGCCGCTCAGAGGTAAAACAACCCAACCCAACTCTACAAAGATTACAAAATATGCGTCATTTTTCCGGTATATGTACAATACATTTTTACTTTACACTTGAATATTTAACATGGTGCAACATCTTCCAAAGAAAAGAGAAAGCTTTTTAAATTCTGATTAAACAGATTAAAATTTTTTTCACTTCTAATTTCAAGAGGCAATTGAAAGATTTTAGGTGCGATATACGAATAATGCTTATGAGCAATTTCTTTTTTGGTCAAAGAAACAGTATTTTGGACCTTTCTCTCTGAAGTTGTATAAATCAGGCTGAATGTGAAAATTAAAGCAATTTTGCTTAAAAATGTCAACACTCTAAAAAAAAAATATATGCCTAATTGGTAGAATTTTTAGCGTAGAGTAACGATTGCTTAAAATATCAGTGTTATTTTTTGCAATTTAATAATTTTGTTTTGCAGAGACACCAGAGGTTTAAAAACCGAGACATAAATTCCACCCCAACAACTATACCGTATTGAAATGCAGCTTGTAGCCAAGAGAAGTACAATGTTCGCAGCATTGTAAGATTAACTGTGTATTTCAAGTGGTGTAATTTGAGTAGTTTGTAATGTGCTTTTCCTGTGATGTAGTCAATACGTTTCTCCCATTTTAGATTATTATCTATGAAAATACCTTACTATTAAATGCCCTCAACCTGTTCTATGTCATCACAACGGCAATCAATATGTTTAGAGCATTGAGGTGAAAGCAGTTTAATGACAAAAGTATTTGCAGCATTTTGGTTATTTTTCAACTTATAGAAAACAAATTTAGTTTTATTCTTATTAATTGAGAGTTTATTATTTTCGAACCACATATTAACTTTCTCAAGAACATTATCGACATTGGACAATAAATCTGTATTAGTTCGGTTACTAAAAGTTAATGCAGTGTCATCTGCAAAGGTTGTAATATTACAATTAATGTTCATTTCACAGAGATCATTAATATAAATATTAAACAATAGGGGGCCAAGAACAGAGCCCTGCGGAATGCCATATTTAGTTTGTTTAGGATTGCTTGGGTTGTTGTACCTCTGAGCGGCACTTTTTTGCACATCATGGGCTAAATGGCCAGGTCACATGGACCCCGAAGGCTCACAGAAGGTTGGGGGAGGGGACCCACTGGAACAGCTGTTGGGAGACAGATGGTAGCCTCCCATCAAGCCAATCTAGCGTGTTCTTTAACGTGCACAGGGTATGGCTCTCCCGCACACTGGGTCGCGGCTTAACGTCCCATCCGACGGACGGCGGCCTTTCCAAGCCCATCGGTGTCCCTTACTGACCGTGGGCAGGGCGGGGAATTTTGCGGAGATAAATCTCAACGCTGACCCAGCTGGGACTCGAACCTGGGAACTACAGATTACGAGCCTGACGCGCTACCGACCGAGCCACCCCCGCCCAGGATTGCTTAGGCAGTTTTTTAATTTAACAAATTGAGTTCTATTTGTTAAGTAACTGGTAAACCATTCTAGAGCAATCCCTCTCATACCCAAATGTTCGCCAGGCTCGTAATCTGTAGTTCCCAGGTTCGAGTCCCAGCTGGGTCAGGCGTTGAAATTTATCTCCGCAAAATTCCCCGCCCTGCCCACGGTCAGTAGGGGACACCGATGGGTTTGGAAAGGCCGTCGTCCGTCGGATGGGACGTTAAGCCGCGACCCCGTGTGCGGGAGAGCCATACCCTGTGCACGTTAAAGAACACGCTGGATGGCCTTGACGGGAGGCTACCATCTGTCTCCCAACAGCTGTTCCAGTGGGTCCCCTCCCCCAACCTTCTCTGAGCCTACAGGGTCCATGTGACCTGGCCATTTAGCCCATGGTGTGCAAAAAAGTGCCGCTCAGAGGTAAAACAACCCAACCCAACAACCCAAATGTTCCAGTTTTTTCAAAAGCAATGAATGTGTTACGGTGTCAAAAGCTTTTTCAAGGTCTAGAAAAACTGATAGAGTTAAATTTCCTTGGTCAATTGATTTATAAATAAAATTAGTAAATGACAATAACGCATGACCAGTGCCCTTACCCTCAGTGAAGCCAAACTGATTTGACGAAAAGAAGTTTTTTTTATTTAAATAACTCAATACTCTGACTTTTACAGGTTTTTCAAATATTATGGAAAAAACAGGCAAAAGCCAGATCGGTCTGTAGTTTAAAAGGCAGTTTTCACTTCCCTTCTTTTAAATCGGAAGTAAAATAGAGGTTTTGAGATCGTCTGGAAAAATCCCAGTTTGAAAAGAAAGGGTTGTTTTACCTCTGAGCGGCACTTTTTTGCACACCATGGGCTAAATGGCCAGGTCACATGGGCTAAATGGCCAGGTCACATGGACCCCGAAGGCTCAGAGAAGGTTGGGGGAGGGGACCCACTGGAACAAGATGTTGGGAGACAGATGGTAGCCTCCCGTCAAGGCCATCCAGCGTGCTCTTTAATGTGCACAGGGTATGGCTCTCCCGTACACGGGGCCACGGCTTAACGTCCCATCCGACGGACGGCGGCCTTTCGAAGTCCATCGGTGTCCCCTACTGACCGTGGGCAGGGCGGGACATTTTGCGGAGATAAATCTCAATGCTGACCCAGCTGGGACTCGAACCTGGGAACTACAGATTACGAGCCTGGCGCGCTACCGACTGAGCCACCCCCGCCCCGAAAAGAAAGGTTAAAGATATAGACTAAAGGATGAATGATGAAATTTTTGCATTTTTTTTATTTTTTTACTGTAGTTACTGAAATTTCATCGATTCCTGGGCATTTGCCTTCTCTTAGATTTGTAATGATCTTATCTAATTCTTGTACGGTTATAGAAGTAAAAAAGAAAGAGTTATCTGTTTTATAATAATTTTATAACATTCATATTCAGTAGGTTTATCATTAAGTATTTTGCTAGATAAATCGACAAAATAAGTGTTAAATTCATTTGCTGCATCTCTAATTTCTTCAGTATTACAGTCCTCAATATTATTCATTTTATCCGGTAGGATTTCATCTTTCGAGTTATTCCCAATTAATTTATTTACGAAATTCCATTGTTTTTTTTATATCACCATTACATTTTAAAAATTCTTCCATGTAATATTTGTTTTTGGCCTCCTTAATTTTAGATATTAAGTTACTCCTATGTTCTAAAAATTGCCTCTCATGTCCTCGTTATGTGGATAGTTTTTAAAATTTTTATATAGCTTATCTCTTTGCTTAATCATATCAAAGATTTCATTAAAATGCCGCGAGACAGATTGCATTAGAATGGCAAGAATATAATTTTAGCGAAAGAAATACACCTATCCCTCGATTTACACTGAACATAGGTTCCGCACAAAACCGTGTAAATCGAAATCTTGTATTTTGCTATGTAAAACCGTGTAAAACGAAAAAAACACTAAAATGTGCATAATTCAGTTTCGATTTACACGGTTTTGATTTCGATTACACGGATTTCGATTTACACGGTTTTGTGCGGAACCTATCTTCAGTGTAAATCGAGGGATAGGTGTACTTATCACAGATGACGATTTCATTAATATGGGAATTTACTATTATCTCTTTATTCTTGGGGGGAAAACGATATCAGTTAAAACCATTTACTGAATTTTTACTTTGGAATGACAGTCTAGTAATCTCCTTTGACGCTATACCACTGCTACTTAATATTATGTCTTATAGCTACATACATGCAAAAAATACGTTGAGATTTGTCTCGCCCTGCCCACGATCAGTAGGGGACACTGATGAGCTTGGAAAGGCCGCCGTCCATCGGATGGGACGTTAAGCCGTGGCCCCGTGTGCGGCCGTGGCCCTGTGCACGTTGAAGAACACGCTGGATGGCCTTGACAGGAGGCTACCATCTGTCTCCCAACAGCTTGTTCCAGTGGGTCCACTCCCCCAACCTTCTCTGAGCCTTCCGGGGGTTCATGTGACCTTACCATTTAGCCCATGGTGTGCAAAAAAGTGCCGCTCAGAGGTAAAACAACTCAACTCAACAGTTTGATAAAAGAAACTTTTAAATTTTAAGGAATAAAAGACAAATACATTATTAATAAAATATTATTATCTGAATTTCCATCATCCATTATTTCGACTTAAACATGTAAGGACTGAAAAGTAAGTAAGTAAGTCATCTCTCCTAAAGACATTACTACTATAATAAAAAAACACGAAATTGTTAGGATTTTTTTTTTTCATAAAAGCGAATATTAAACTGTCAAAAAAAAAACGATATTGCTGTAAATCCCAAGCACTCTTGTCATATTCATCTCATTAATTCTTTACAAATAATGTGTTCCATTCAAAAACAAAAAGCAACGTATTTTCCTTCGGGGAATCAAAATTCTCCTCAAGAAAAAAAAAAACACAAAGCCACATCCTAAATCATCATCGTGCAACAACAGCAATGAATTCCTTTCCAATTTCTGCTCCGCTTCCAAAATTTCATTTCTTCACGAAAACTTCTCTTTCTGGCAAATTTCGTGCCCATCCTCCATTGTCTGGTCGCGATTTTACTTAACATTAAGAGAGAGAGAAAAACAGACTGCATTCTGCACGAAAGCTCCTTCCTTGCCCACTGCACTGGGAAGGAATGAGCAATCCTAGAGAGACAAAAAAAGAGCAATGAGAGAGATCATTGCGCATCTTCTCTCGCTGACAGATTCCTTCCTCTTAGAATCCTTCCTCTTTCTCCTGCGAAGAGACATCTGCCAGCGAATTCGTCGCATGGTATTAAACATAAAGAACATCGCCGCTATTAAAAGTTTGGATCGAAGTTTTTAAACGAGGTCCGAGCTACTTTTGCTCATTAGGATCGAAAGCTCAGGCAAAGCATGCAGACTCTTGCCTCGTCAGCGCTCACCGTAGTCGAAAGGCAGAGGTTAATTAAAATCTAACAAAGCATGGCACGCGGCACTGACGCCCGAGATTTGCACGTGATCCGTGTAGTACTGTACATAGAAGGGGTGGGTGGATGGGGCAGGGATCAGTCGCTTTCTTGTCCATTCGAAATAATGCAAACAAGACAAATGATGGGATTAAATGCAACTCCGCCGCTAAAAATCTCTACGACTGCTAATTGGACTTACTCCCCCTCCGTGATTAGGGAGAGCAGAAAAAAAAGGGAGAGCTGTGAACTGCAAAACAAATGGATAAAAAGATATTCGAAGGATTATTCTGCCTCGCAAGTTGAGTGTCATGACGGAAATTGAGCAGTATGTAAAGTGGAGATAATTATTTACATAAATTGATATTATTCCGAGATTTTGTTCAGCAACTCTTTTTTTGCTGTTTGGGGATATAAACTTCAACGTTAGCTTTCTTATTAAAGGTGTGTGTGTGTGATTTTTTTTTTTGGTAGAGTTGAACGAAAGTGTGCTTTAAGGAAAAGGTTCGTTAATTTTGGATTCGTTACTACAATCAATAACGGTTTTACACAAACACTAATTTTGCAATTAAATAGAGGAATATCATGGAACAAGTTGAAGGTTGAGTTGTTTTAACCTCTGAGGGCACTTTTTTTGCACACCATGGGCTAAATGGCCAGGTCACATGGACCCTGAAGGCTCAGAGAAGGTTGGGAAAGGGGATCCACTGTAACAACTGTTGGGAGACAGATGGTAGCCTCCCGTCAAGGCCATCCAGCATGTTCTTTAACGTGCACAGGGTATGGTTCTCCCGCACAAAGGGCCACGGCTTAACGTCCCATTCGACGGACGGCGGCCTTTCCAAGGCTATCGGTGTCCCTATTGATCGTGGGCAGGGCGGGGAGTTTTGCGAAGATAAATCTCAACGCTGACCCAGCTGGGACTCGAACCTGGGAACTACAGATTACGAGCCTGGCACGCTACCGACTGAGCCACCCCCGCCCCACAAGTTAAAGGTAAATGGGTCAATAGAGAGAGGAATGCAAAATACGTAATAATCACAAGGTGGACAAGGGGTCGTACACAAACATTGAAGATTTAAATAATCGAACAGGAAGGAAAATCATATGTTCTATTACGTGAAATGAATAAATTCTTATTTACCTATTTAGCTATATCGATCCACCATAATCCTCAATCATCCATGGGTTGGGGTTCTTTTACCTCTTAGCGGCACTCTATGGAAACGATGAGCAAAAAGGTTGAGCCACAAGGAAGAAGGTGGACCTACTGGATACTGTTAGGAGACAGATGGTAGCCTACTGTCGATCCAGCGTGTCCATCCAGCAGCCATGTCAAATCCACTTTGTTCTTTAATTTTCACGGGGCATGGTTCTCCTGCACATGGGAGCCATGGCTGTACGTCCCATCCGATGAACGGCGACTTTCACAAAGCCCATCGGTGCCCCTTTCTGAATGAGAGGGGGCGGGGGTGGCTCAGTCGGTAGCGCGCCAGGCTCGTAATCTGTAGTTACGAGGTTCGAGTCCCAGCTGGGTCAGCGTTGAGATTTATCTCCGCAAAATTCCCCGCCCTTCCCACAGTCAGCAGGGGACACCGATGGGGTTGGAAAGGCCGCCGTCCGTCGGATGGTACGTTAAGCCGTGGTCCCGTGTGCGGGAGAGCCATACCCTGTGCAAGTTAAAGAACACACTGGATGGCCTTGACGAGAGGCTACCATCTGCCTCCCAACAGCTGTTCCAGTGGGTCCCCTCCCCCAACCTTCTCTGAGCCTTCGGGGTCCATGTGACCTGGCCATTTAGCCCATGGTGTGCAAAAAAGTGCCGCTCAGAGGTAAAACAATCCAACCCAAATCTACATGTATATACACTGTATATTTACAGGGTGTCGCGGACAAAATCTACTAATAAGAAATAAACAAATCCCTGTTTAGTACAACGACAAAATAAAATCACCGAGTTTTTGTTGGTAGAAGTACTGCATCATTGTACTGCACGCCGCCAAAGCGACAAATGTTTTTCCAAAATGGATACTCAGTTCCTTGAATGTTGGATTGGAGTGTCAGATCCTATAGAATGGCCTCCTATTTCCCCAAATTTAACACCTTTTCATTTTTTCTTTGGGAATACATCAAAGGGACTGTCCACTAAACACCAGTAACAGATTTGGAGAACTTGCATCACAGGATCACCGCTGCTTGTGTAACAAAAACTCCACAGACACTTGAAAATACCGGCGGCAAGTGGAATATCTGTAAGTTTAGATATCTGTCGTACTACTAAGGGGCGGGGGTGGCCCAGTCGGTAGCGCGCCAGGCTCATAATCTGTAGTTCCCAGGTTCGAGTCCCAGCTGAGTCAGCGTTGAGATTTATCTCCGCAAAATTCCCCGCCCTGCCCACCGTAGAGGACACCGATGGGCTTGGAAACGATTGGGTTGGGTTGTTTTACCTCTGAGCGGCACTTTTTTGCACACCATGGGCTAAATGGCCAGGTCACATGGACCCCGAAGGCTCAGAGAAGGTGGGGGAGGGGACCCACTGGAACAGCTGTTGGGAGACAGATGGTAGCCTCCCATCAAGGCCATCCAGCGTGTTCTTTAACGTGCACAGAGTTTGGCTCTCCCGCACACGGGGCCACGGCTTAACGTCCCATCCGACGGACGGCGGCCTTTCCAAACTTATCGGTGTCCCCTACTGACCGTGGGCAGGGCGGGCTTGGAAACGATGGGCCACAGTACGATGGGCCACAGTAGGGGACACCGATGGGCTTGGAAAGGCCGCGGTCCGTCGGATGGGACGTTAAGCCGTGGCCCCGTGTGCGGGAGAGCCATACCTGTGCACGTTAAAGAACACGCTGGATGGCCTTGACGGGAGGCTACCATCTGTCTCCCAACAGCTGTTCCAGTGGGTCCCCTCCCCCAACCTTCTCTGAGCCTTCGGGGTCCATGTGACCTGGCCATTTAGCCCATGGTGTGCAAAAATGTGCCGCTCAAAGGTAAAACAACCCAACGTACTACTAAGGCCACTCTTGAGAAAATTTATTGAAGAAAAAAGACAGAGTGTTAAAGTGAATGTTTGAAAGTTGATAAGCTTGCAGTTTCTGTCTTTTTTTTCTGATCTATTTCTTTCGGTGAGTGTTAGAAGCTTTTTTTTTTTTGTTTTTTACTTTTTCTCTTTCTCAAAGTATTTGATACATAATAATCAAAATTAAGAAAATATTATTTCATTCGAAATGTATTAATGCATTTCGAATCTTTTTTTCATTTAAAAATGCAGTTATAAATAAGTAAACAATAGTACTGTGTTGTTAGGTATGATTAGTGTTGGGTTGTTTACCTCTGAGTGGCACTTTTTTTGCACACAATGGGCTAAATGTCCAGGTCACAAGGACCCAAAGGCTCAGAGAAGGTTGAGGGAACCCACTGGAATAGCTGTTGGGTTGTTGGGTTGCTTTGCCTCTGAGCGGCACTTTTATGCACACAATGGGCTAAATGGCCAGATCACAAGGACCCTGAAGGCTCGGAGAAGGTTGGGGAAGGGGACCCACTGATAAAGCTGTTGGGAGACAGATGGTAGCCTCCCGTCAAGGCCATCCAGTGTGTTCTTTAATGTGCACAGGGTATGGCTCTCCCGCACACGGGCCATGGCTTAACGTCCCATCCGATCTTTTCAAGACCATCGGTGTCCCCTACTGACGTGGGCAGGGCGGGGAGTTTTACGGAGATAAATCTCAACGCTGACCCAGCTGGGACTCGAACCTCGGAACTACAGATTACGAGCCTGGCGCGCTGCCGACTGAGCCACCCCCGCCCCATGCCAGGCACCACAAACGCTAGACCACCAGAAACAACCCTTTCTTCAACACTAACATATAAACATTCCCACAATTTCGTTGATTCGCCAGTGGCGCCATCCCACTCAGAACAACAAAACTTTTTTTCAACTAATTTTTCGAGGATAAATCCCACCTTAATCCAAATACAAACTTCATTTTAGACACGTTTTCCCCCAAATGCAAAAAAGCATAGAGTTTCCCAGATTAACTGAAACAAGATCAGCAATTGCTTTCCTCCCTCGTGGCTTGACAGGATCGAATTAGGGTTATCTGTCCCTCCTTTGTTGCCATCCGCCGTCCCTAGGAAAGCAGATGTCGGAGTAATTCCATGACAGATGAGGATGTTTTATCAGGAAAGATAAGAAGCCAACTCTTGAACATCCTCTTCTCCTCTTCTCACTCACCGAGAATCACCCGATGCGATAACATTTCTGCCACGCACCAGATATACAGAGAGAGGAGATCAGCCACGGTAAGAAGAGAGGATTCGGTGAGATGATGGCCAAGTGCAGAGAGCATTGCATCAATTATTGGGGCTTGTTTATCTGCTGGTTTCCCATTCTGGGAAACCGCCGTTTGGCTTCTCAGAAGATACAGATGATGGATCATTTTGTTCAATTGTGCGATGGTCTCTTCTTTTTATTTTGACAAGTTCGTCTACGAAACTTTTTTTTTATCGTTAACTGAGAAGGTTAGTTGGGTTGTTTTACCTCTGAGCGGCACTTTTTTTGCACACAATGGGCTAAATGGCCAGGTCACAAGGACCCCGAAGGCTCAGAGAAGGTTCGAGGAGCTACCATCTGTCTCCGTTGGGAGACAGACGGTAACCTCCCGGCAAGGTCATCCAGCGTGTTCTTTAATGTGCACAGGGTATGGCTCACACATAAACACACGGAGCCACGGCTTAACGTCGTTAACTGAGAAGGTTAGTTGGGTTGTTTTACCTCTGAGCGGCACTTTTTTGCACACAATGGGCTAAATGGCCAGGTCACAAGGGCCCCGAAGGCTCAGAGAAGGTGCCGGGAGGCTACCGTCTGTCTCCCAACAGCTGTTGGGAGACAGACGGTAGCCTCCCGGCAAGGTCATCCAGCGTATTCTTCAATGTGCACAGGGTATGGCTCACACATAAACACACGGAGCCACTGTTTAACGTCTCATACGATGGACGGCGGTCTTTCCAAGCCCATCGGTGTCCACTACTGACCGTGGGCAGGGCGGGAAATTTTTGCGGACATAAATCTCAACGCTGACCCAGCTGAACTCGAACCCGGGAACTGCAGATTAAGAGCCTGGCGCGCTACCAGCTGAGCCGCCTCTAACTGAGAAGTCCAAGCATAATTTTTTTTGTCGTATTTCTGTTCGATGCAAAACTTTTCTACCCAAAAATATTTTTATTTCTCCAATGACTAACTCCACAATATAATACTTAAAGCCACCAATAAGGAGGGGCGGGGGTGGCTCAGTCGGTAGTGCGCTAGCGCGTAATCTGCAGGTTCCCAGTTTCGAGTCCCATTTGGACCACAGTTGAGATTTATCTCCATAATTTCCCGCCCTGCCCTTGGTCAGAAGGGGACACCGATGGGCTTGGAGAGGCCGCCGTCCGTCGGATGGGACGTTAAGCCGTGGCCCCGTGTGCGGGAGAGCCATACCCTGTGCACGTTAAAGAACACGTTGGATGGCCTTGACGGGAGGCTACCATCTGTCTCCCAACAGCTGTCTAGTAGATTTCCTTCCCCTAACCTTCTCTGAGACTTCAGGGTTCTTGTGACCTGGTCATTTAGCCCATGGTGTTCAAAAAAGTGCCGCTCAGAGGTAAAGGCAACCCAACCAGCGGCCAGAGCACATGACATGTTATCAAGAGGTCATGTGCTCGGATACCACTCGGCTAGTGGCAATTTTTCCTCTATATTTATTCAAAGATTTTTCCTCATCTTTTCGATTAATCCCAATTCCCATGCTATACAGGGTGATTCAAAACTTATCGTTCAAATTTCGTGGGGAGTTAGGGAATACGTCAGGAAACCGATTACACATAGGAAAGTATGTCCGCAAAGGTACGCATGCGTATGTAGAGGGCGCTGTGTGTACCCAACCAGTGTACAGCTCGCCCGACCACTCCCGCTGTCATCAGCGATCGCTTGGCCACCCAGGTCACCTGATTTATCGCCCATGGATTTCTTTTTGTGGGGGGCCATGAAATACCATGTGTACGAGACCCCCGTCGACAGTGAAATGGATCTTGTTGCACGAATAGTGGCCGCCGCAGGCATTGTCCGTGATATGCCAGGCGTTTTTGAAAATGTTCGGCGGTCAATGCAACGGCGCTGTGAATCCTGTGTCCGTGTAAATGGTCGCAATTTTGAGCACCTACTGTGAACCTGTACTTTACCTTGTTGGAATAAAAGTCACATTCGTTACCACTTAACTGTACCGTTTCCTTGTGTTCACTTTACTTGTCCATTTTGTTCATGTAGATGACTTTTGCGGACATACTTTCCTATGTGAAATCGGTTTCCTGACGTATTCCCTACCTCCCCACGAAATTTGAACGATAAGTTTTGAATCACCCTGTATATATATAGTTATCGAACATACTGATGACTATAAATTTTATTAGGATTTCCTCTTTTGTGTTGACACTCCTACTTAAACGTGGAAATGAAAGGTAACAGCAAACATTTCTTATTTTTCTGTTGTCTAGTACGAATCTCTGAATCGGACAATTTCAAAATAAAATGGATTTGAAAATCATCGATTCTTTACACCTTTCCTTTCTGATGTTTTTCTTCACTATCGGTCTTCATCTAAACCAGAAGTCCTGAAGAGGAGTGTTCGTAACCCTAGGGTGTGCCAGAAGAACATTTCGGCTTTACTTCATTTTCACTTCATTCTGGCACACCTACTACTGGATTCACTTCATTTCGGCACACCTACTACTGGATTCACTTCATTCTGGCACACCTACTATTGGATTCATTTCATTTTGGCAAACCTACTATTGGATTCATTTCATTTTGGCAAACCTACTACTGGATTCACTTCATTTCGGCACACCTACTACTGGATTCACTTCATTCTGGCACACCTACTATTGGATTCATTTCATTTTGGCAAACCTACTATTGGATTCACTTCATTTTGACACACCTATTACTGTATTCACTTTATTTTGGCAAACCTAATATTGGATCACTTCATTTTGGCACACACACACTAGTATGTTCACTTCATTGTGGTACACTTATTACTGGATTCACTTTATTTTAGCACACCTACTACTGGATTCACTTCATTTTAGCACACCTACTACTGGATTCACTTGATTTCGGCACCCCTACTACTGGATTCACTTGATTTCGGCACCCCTACTACTGGATTCACTTCATTTTGGCACAGCTACTACTGGATTCACTTGATTTCGGCACACCTACTACAGGATTTACTTTATCTCGGCACACCTATACCGGATTAATTGGGGATGTGGTGCTTCGGATAATCGAAAATCCGGATGACTGATTTCAAATAAAGCAGGTATTTATATTACTAGATGAATTGTACCGACACTTCCGATAACAAAAGGCCTATGGACAAAGTTTTGACGTCATCGTAAGTAGTCCTATCTGTAGAAAATTTCTTAGAGATTTATTAACAATTTTATTAGTGGTGCACTACTATTTATAATAGTATATATTTATCAATGTACCTTATTGAGAAGAAAAATTATTGGTATTTATTAGAAATTATTATAATGTTAATGAATATGAATAATTAACCTCCTAAATATAGTATATTTACAAATAAACCTCGATATAAACATTATTACAAAAGTACATCAGTAGTAATGACACAAATTGATAAATAAGAAATTTCTAGATTAGAGTTACAGTTGCCATAGACACCCACGCACATTTATTATTACAGATGTTTATAAACTTTTTGTTGTGTTGTTGAACTAATTAAATTTTACGAAATTTAATTTATAAATTTAATTAAAAAACATTTCCCAGAAAAATTAGCAAATAAAGGCACGTTGAGCGATTTTTTAGAACTTGCATTGCGAGATAAAAGGGTTGGATTGTTTCACCTCTGAGCGGCACTTTTTTGCACACCATGGGCTAAATGGCAGGTCACAAGGACCCCGAAGGTTCAGAGAAGGTTGGGGGAGGGGACCCACTGGAACAGCTGTTAGGAGTAAGATGGCAGCTTCCCGTCAAGGCCATCCAGCGTGTTCTTTAACGTGCACAGGGTATGGCTCTCTCGCACACGGGGCCACGGCTTAACGTCCCATCCGACGGACGGCGTAAAAAGACAAAGAGCCATTCATTTATTAAAGAGGGAGAATAACGTAAAAAAAAAAAAAACAGATGAATGACGCTTATTTTTAATTCTTAAAAACTAATCAAATGTTTGAAATTATAATTAAAAAATATTTTTACTTTTTTTTTAAATAAATAAATAAATACCCCCTCAAGCAGCTGCTTGCCACAGAGGTCTGACAGGAGCCTGTCAGTTTATATGCCAGAGTAGAAGGTCTGAGAGGATGGCAGGACCTCAGCAGAAAAACAACACGAACATCCATGCCTTACCCGGGGCTCGAACCCAGGTCCCGTAGATCAGTAGCCAAGCGCGCTAACCACTCGGCCACTTAAATAGCAGGAAATATTTTTAATTATTCTGAGCAGAATCTCTAGCAGACGACAACATTCAACAATAAGCTTCATCATCACTTCTACTTTCTCTTTTTTATTTCGTGTTATTAGAAATTGATTCCATCCATCCTCTCATCACTCATGACTCTTTCTTTCATGTTTCACTTTATCTTTGTATTCCTCAATTAATTGTTGCAAAATAGAAACATTTCTAAACCAATTCAGTTTTTAACCAACTGCATTAATTTTGCAGTTCTTTTTAATCTAAATTTGTTACAATTCTCTATTACCAACAAAGCTATTATGGATTGTGTTGTTTTACCTCTGAGCGGCACATTTTTGCACACCATGGGCTAAATGGCCAGGTCACATGGACCCCGAAAGCTCAGAGAAGGTTGGAGGAGGAGACCCACTGGAACAGCTGTTGGGAGACAGATGGTAGCCTACCGTCAATCCATCTAGCGTGTTCTTTAACGTGCACAGGGCATGGCTCTCCCACACACGGGGCCACGCCTTAACGTCCCATCTGACGGACGGCGGCCTTTCCAAGCCCATCGGTGTCTCCTACTGACCTTGGGCAGGGAGGGAAATTTTGCGGAGATAAATCTCAACGCTCACCCAGCTGGGACTCGAACCTGGAAACTACAGATTACGAACCTGGCGCGCTACCGACTGAGCCATTCCCGGCCCACAGCTGTTGGGAGACAGAAGGCTATCCAATGTGTTCTTTAGCATGCACAGGAGAAGGCTGCCCCTCAAAAGAGGGACGGGGATGGCTCAGTCGGTAGCGCGCCACTCTCGTAATCTGCAGTTCCCAGGTTCGAGTCCCAGCTGGGTCAGTGTTGAGATTTATCTCCGCAAAACTCTCCGCCCTGCCCACGGTCAGTAGGAAACACCGATGGGCTTGGAAAGGCCGCCGTCCGTCGGATGGGACGTTAAGCCGTGGCCCCGTGTGTGGGAGAGCCATACTCTCTGCACGTTAAAGAATACGCAGGATGGCCTTGACGGGAGGCTACCATCTGTCTCCCAACAGCTGTTCCAGTGGGTCCCCTCCCCCAACCTTCTCTGAGCCTTCGGGGTCCATGTGACCTGGCCATTTAGTCCATGGTGTGCAAAAAAGTGCCGCTTAGAGGTAAAACAACCCAACGTTAAAGAACACACTGGATGGCCTTGACGGGAGGCTACCATCTGTCTCCCAACAGCTGTTCCAGTGGGTCCCCTCCCCCAACCTTCTCTGTGCCTTCGGGATCCATGTGACCTGGCCATTTAGCCCATGGTGTGCAAAAAAGTGCCGCTCAGAGGTAAAACAACCCAACCCAACCCAAGCCCATCGATGCCCCCTAGTGACTGAAGTCAGAGCGAGGTTCCCCACGAAAGTAAAAACACACAGCCACCACGTACAACGCATTTGTAGATAAGACAGCAACACCAGATTCCTATAAATATATAAAGTGCATATCGATCCCAAATCGATTACATCTAATGAAGAACTCAAATCGCTCGACGTGTTCTACGTATCAGCGACATTTTGGTCGCTTAATAGAGCCACTGATAAAACTGGAGAAGTAATCGAAAGAGCATCTTCAGATATTCATCGAAAAAAAGCGGAAAACCGCAGAAGAGTTCGCTAGCTAATCAGGAGATGGCGAAGTTAAATAAAAAATGAGAAATGTAGTTATTACTATGTTAGATACAATTCTTTCCCCTATAAAATATTAATATATGATTCGTATTAATATTTAATGAACATAAAACAAAAATTGTATTAAAGAAAAACTCTTGAAGCAGCTCCAGGTTGTAAACGCCCAGCAAATTTTGCAATTTATTTTTGTAAGAGGTTTCTTTTAAGCAAAAGGGGTTGGGTGTTGGCTTCTACTCTGCAGTTCTCAGGTTCGAGTCCCAATTGTGCCAGAGTTAAGATTTGTTTCAGTTAGAGCGCTTCGTGGCTGGAAAGCGTTGTTTTACCTCTGAGCGGCACTTTTTTGCACACCATGAGCTAAATGGCCAGGTCACAAGGAACCCGAAGGCGTAGAGAAGGTTGGGCGAGGGGACCCACTGGAACAGCTGTTGGGTCTCTCGTCCATCCGACGATCATCTCGTCCCATCCGACGAGATGGTAGCCTCCCGTTAAGGCCATCCAGCGTGTTCTTTAACGTGCACAGGATAGTGCGCTCCATCACACGAGGCCACGGCTGAACGTCCCATCCGACGGACGGTGGTCTTTCCAAACCCATCGGTGTCCCTCCTACTGACCGTGGGCAGGGCGGGGAATGTTGCGGAGATAAATCTCAACGCTGACCCAGCTGGGACTCGAACCTGGGAACTACAGATTACGAGCCTGATGTGCTACCGACTGGACAACCCCGACCCAAACGAGTTGAGTGAGATTATTGCTGTGTTGCTTAAAAATTATCGAAAGTATCATTAATCAAATTTTACACAGGAATCCGGTGGCCGAGTGATTGGCGCGCTTGACTACTGATCCAAAGGACCTGTGTTCGAGTCCCGGATAAGACATTGCTGTTTCTTTCATTTAAGTATTACTGACAAGTTTCTGTCAGATTTGTGGAGGTTGGTTGATTGTTATTTTACTTCTGAGCAGCATTTCTTTTCACACAATGGCCTAAATAGCCGAGTCACAAGGACGCCAAGGGCTCAGAGGATGTTGTTTAGGAGATCGATAGGGAGGTTTAGGCCATCCAGCATGTTCTTTATCGCGCATAGGGTATGGCTTTCGTGCATACGGGACCACGGCTTTTACGTCCCATCCAAAGAGTGGAGGTCTTTCCAAGCCCACTAGCGCCCCCCCCCCCCCCACCTTCCAACCTAGGTGGGGATTAGCGAAGATACGTCTCGGCGCAGACTCAGTTCGGACTCGAATCTGGGAACTACAGATTATGACTTGTTTGCTACCGACTGTGGCAATTCCTACTTAACGAGTAATTTTTTTTAATTTTTTTATTAAACTCTTATATAGATTACGATCAGTCTGCCTTTGTTTGACCTCTCCATTTCTTGATCGACTCTCGAAACCACATTTGACCCTGAATGCAACGACTGGGATCGACGCATTTTTTTCCGAAACCTGCAACCCAAATTACACTCACTGCTTTCCATCTGAGACCTGTATTTGACTTTAAAGGACTTCAAATCTAAAATTTTGTTACGCTACTGAGATCTGCGACTCGTAATACCAATTGGAATCAATTTTTCACATTTCTAGCAAGTGCACATTAAAATTTAACCTTCGGATCGCAAATTTCGTAAAATTTCTGTTATCTGTTCCACGATTTAACCTGTAAAAAGGGGGGCGGGGGTGGCTCATTCGGTAGCGCGCTAGGCTCGTAATCTGTAGTTCCCAGGTTCGAGTCCCAGCTGGGTCAGCGTTGAGATTTATCTCCGCAAAATTCCCCGCCCTGCCCACGGTCAGTAGGGGACACCGATGAGATTGGAAAGGCCGCCGTCCGTCGGATGGGACGTTAAGCCGTGGCCCCGTGTGCGGGAGAGCCATACCCTGTGCACATTAAAGAACACGCTGGATGGCCTTGACGGGAGGCTACCATCTGTCTCCCAACAGCTGTTCCAGTGGGTCCCCTCCCCCAACCTTCTCTGAACCTTCGGGGTCCATGTGACCTGGCCATTTAGCCCATTGTATGCAAAAAAGTGCCGCTCAGAGGTAAAACAACCCAACCCAAATCCCAAACATTCTCTGAGCCTTCGGGGTCCTTGTAACCTGGCCATTTAGCCCATGGTGTGCAAAAAAGTGCCGCTCAGAGGTAAAACAACCCAACCCAACCCTGTAAAAAGGTCCAATTACAATCGGGTGATAAATTTTATCTGTTTACTCGCCAGTTGTAGTTTCCTATGGGTTCTAATTCCTGTCTTATAGATTGTTGTATAGTGTTTTGTTTGTGGTATCAATCAGTCCGTTCAAAAGCGAAATGAAAACTTAACAATATAGTATCGACACAGTTTAAAATAATGGGCTCTCTGGTACTAGGATGAAGATTAATAACTAACCATACTCTACTAGTCACTTCCATTCTTATTGTAAGAAAACGTATCAAATATTAATACACACATACACTGAAAGGACAATTTCTTATACACACCCACATGACGTGTGGGTGCACCTGTCGCCCTCACAACAGCAGAAACACGTCGTGTCATGGACACTACAAGGTGTTGGCAACGTTCGGGTGGTACAGTAGCTGAAAAAAGTATCCGAACACTAGGGTTGATTACAGAATTCAGAAAAAATATCTGGCAACGATTTTTTTTAGAAATTACTGATCTGGCAACCTTCGTGTCAGGGGATTACAGAATTCAGGAAAAATATCTGGAGCGTGTACAGCAACTGTACACGCTCCAGTTACCGTTCACAGCAAACTGGAGCGTGTGCAGTTACTGCACACGCTCCAGTTTGCTGTGAACGGTAACTGCACACGCTCAATATTTCCGTGAGTGAGCCCACACGATCTACTATCAAAATAATATGACCACCTACAGTCGCTGAAAAAAGTATCCGAACACTAGGGTTGATTACAGAATTGAGAAAAAATATCTGTCAACTTTTTTTTTAGAAATTAGTGATCTGGCAACCTTCGTGTCACGTGACACGAAGGTACTTTTTGGTACTCACTGGAACAGCTGTTGGGAGACAGATGGTAGCCTCCCGTGAAGACCATCCAGTGTGTTCTTTAGCTTGCGTAGGGTATGGCTCTCCCTCACATGGGGCCACGGCTTAACGTCCCATCCGATGAACGGCGGTCTTTCAAAACCCACCGGTGTCCCCTACAGACCGACAACAGGACGAGGAGTTTTGCGGAGATAAATTTCAACGCTGACTCAGCTAGGACTTGGACCTAGGAACTGTAGATTAAGAGCCTGGCGCGCTACCGACTAAGCCACCCCCGCCCCGTATTGGAGGGGGAAAAAATCTTCTTTAAGGTCAAAACATCATCAAAAGCGAGGAAAACTTAAAAGACCGCACATACATCCATTAACTGGATTCACTGCTACAAGAGAGCGCGCATGTGCAAAGTGCAAAATTCGGTCTCTTAAAATCCATCTCACAGAAAACGGTTCCTTTGCCACGACGGTTGCCGTCTGCGTTTGAGCAGACACTCTACGCAACCATTCCGATGCACCCAGTCGCTATTAGGGCTCAACTTTGTTCCTTCCATGCATAATGAGACACGAGATTTGCAAGCTCACGAAACAAAGCGGAAGCCGACGCCACGAGCGCAGCGACGCAAAAACGGAACTGCCTCCATCTCGAGCTGTCGTCGGTCGCCTCTTCGCCGAAACATCGCTGCCACTTCAATGACTTGTAAAGGGAAGTTGTTACCCTGACAACCGACGCTATATAGCAACAATGAGCAGGCCGCGCGGTCGGGCGTGAAACCAAGAGCTCTGTCATAAATATGCACTGCCTTAAGAGAGCGCAGGTGCACGCAAAAGCTGCATCAGTCACTATGGCAACCGAACACAGATGGCAATACATAATCTGAAGAATCTGACAGTCCAATAATTAGCAGATTTGCCTTCTTGTCGCTTTGCAGGGCTCTCCTAAGCAAGGTGTTGTTCCAGCGAACTCCGCAGGAAATGGAACAGCTGCGTGCGTTCCATTGGGGGATAATTCCCCGTTTTTCGTAAATACAGTTGGCTCATTAATCATGGAGGTGCCAAACTGTCAATCTTCTGCTGCGCTGGAGGAAAAGGCCAGCCATTCCCCTTTTCGAATTAGACTATGTTGGAAAATATTCGTAATAAGGTCTTCGCAAGCAAACGGAATAAGTTGTTAGCATTCTCCTTGGAAACAGTTTCATGGGAAGTCGCAATGATTGCTCTATCCACGAGTTTCTGATCTTCATCATTATCGATAGATGATGACATTAATGTACAGTTGGAGCAGGGTTGGGTTGTTTTACCTCTGAGCGGCACTTTTTTGCACACCATGGGCTAAATGGCCAGGTCACATAGACCCCGAAGGCTCAGAGAATGTTGGGGGTTGGGTTGGGTTGTTTTACCTCTGAGCGGCACTTTTTTGCACACCATGGGCTAAATGGCCAGGTCACATGGACCCCGAAGGCTCAGAGAAGGTTGGGGGAGGGGACCCACTGTAACAGCAGTTGGGAGACAGATGGTAGCCTCCCGTCAAGGCCATCCAGCGTGTTCTTTAACGTGCACAGGGTATGGCTCTCCCACACACGGGGCCACGGCTTAACGTCCCATCAGACGGACGGCGGCCTTTCCAAGCCCATCGGTGTCCCCTACTGACCGTGGGCAGGGCAGGGAATTTTGCGGAGATAAATCTCAACGCTGACCCAGCTGGGACTCGAACCTGGGAACTACAGATTACGAGCCTGGCGCGCTACCGACTGAGCCACCCCCGCCCCCCTGGTTTTAAGTAATACCTGTAATAAAAAAAAGCATCGTACCAATGACATTCCATCCACCTGAACACAAAACAGCAACATATGTAAAGAAAGCAAAAAAAAAAAGGACAGAAAAAAATATCCATTATAATGTAATAATGCATCCACAGCACTACTCAATGTCACCCAAAGAAAAAAGGTCTTCAGTATTTACCTTTTTCGATTAGTTCGATTGAGTTTCGGAATCTACGCAAACAATCAGTTTGACTTCTCACAGATTTCAAAAATCACCGTTCGGTTTGCCGACATTAATTGGGAGATTAACGTGAGCGTTGTTGACACTGGGGGGAATGCGTGTGGGGGGGGGGGGTAGAGGAGGACTCAGAACCATCGGCATCGTCATCACAAGGAGGGAATATAATTAGAAGGCAGTGGGCGGGAAAATGGAAAGCAAACAACAGACGTTTTTGCAGCGACAGACGATTTATTGAAATAACTAAATGGAATTACTGAGTAAGCAAAGGAATGTCTGATATACACACTCCTTCAGTGATTGCTGAGGAGAGTCGAGGAGGCCTCCCTAAGTGAAGGTTTGTCTCGCTAATCCCGTGGTCGAGTGGTTAGCACGCTTGGCTACTGATCTAAGGGACCTGGGTTCGAGCCCCGGTAAGGGATGGATGTGTGTATTGTTTTTCTGCTGAGGTCCTGCCATCTTCTCAGACCTTCTACTTTGGCATATAAACTGACAGGCTCCTGTCAGACCTCTGTGGTAAGCAGCTGCTTGAGGGGGTATTTTTTTTTTTCATATCTGACATTCGAAACAAGGCGGTTTGCCAGTCACATAGCCGCCACCACGAGGATGACGTGACCTTAAGCTGAAACGGTTTGGTGTACAAAACGGCGCAGCTCAAATGACCTGCACCTGATGCGTGGCCTGAAGCTTATGCAGTGAGTTGGGTTGTTTACCTCTGAGCGGCACTTTTTTGTACACCGTGAGCTAAATGGCCAGGTCATATGGACCCCGAAGACTCAGAGATGGTTGGGGGAGGAGTTGGGTTGTTTTACCTCTGAGCGGCACTTTTTTGTACACCGTGAGCTAAATGGCCAGGTCACATGGACCCCGAAGACTCAGAGATGGTTGGGGGAGGAGTTCGGTTGTTTTACCTCTGAGCGGCACTTTTTTGCACACTAGGGGCTAAATGGCCAGGTCACATGGACCCCGAAGGCTCAGAGATGGTTGGGGGTGATTCACTGGAACAGCTGTTAGGAGACAGATGGTAGTCTCCCGTCAAGGCCATCCAGCGTGTTCTTTAACATGCACAGGGTATGGCTCTCACGCAGAAGTGTTCACGTCTTAACGTCCCATCCGACGGACGGCGGCCTTTCCAAGCCCATCGGTGTCCCCTACTGATCGTGGGCAGGGCGGGGAATTTTGCGGAGATAAATCTCAATGCTGACCCAGTTGGGACTCGAACCTGGGAACTACAGATTACGAGCCTGACGCGCTACCGACTGAGCCACCCCCGCCCCTACATTGATGCGTTGAGCAACTGCAGAGATGGATTGAGATGTTAAAAGTGAGCATAACCATTCAAGGCGAAATGCATCTTTTATGTCTCTCTCGATGAAATAAATCAAAGCATTTCGTGTTATTCAAATAACGAGGAATGAGGTATAACAGTAGCCTCAAATGTTGGGGCGGGAGTGGCTCAGTCGGTAGCGCGCCAGGCTCGTAATCTGTAGTTCCCAGGTTCGAGTCCCAGCTGGGTCAGCGTTGAGATTTATCTCCGCAAAATTCCCCGCCCTGTCCACGGTCAGTAGGGGACACCGATGGGCTTGAAAAGGCCGCCGTCCGTCGGATGGGACGTTAAGCCGTGGCCCCGTGTGCGGAAGAGCCATACCCTGTGCACGTTAAAGAACACACTGGATGGCCTTGACGGGAGGCTACCATCTGTATCCCAACAGCTGTTCCAGTGGGTCCCCTCCCCCAACTTTCTCTGAGCCTTCGGGGTCCATGTGACCTGGCCATTTAGCCCATGGTGTGCAAAAAAGTGCCGCTCAGAGTTGAAACAACCGAACCCAACCTCAAATGTTCGGTCTCCAAAGATCTACCAACATTCTTAGTAGAGAAACTTATTTAAAAATAATTTTACATCATGTAGGTTTCTAATTATAAACATACTTGTTTCACCCCTCAGAGGTACAGTCGCTCAAAAAAGTATCCGAACACTACGGTTGATTACAGAATTCAGAAAAAATATATGGCAACGATTTTTTTTTAGAAATTAGTGATCTGGCAACCTTCGTGTCACGTGACACGAAGGTTGCCAGATCACTAATTTCTAAAAAAATTGTTGCCAGATATTTTTTCTGAATTCTGTAATCGACCATAGTGTTCGGATACTTTTTTGAGCGACTGTAGGTGGTCATATTATTTTGATACTAGATCGTGTGGGCTCACTCACGGAAATATTGATCGTGTGCAGTTACCGTCACCGTGTGTGTGAATGGTAATTGGAGCGTGTACAGTTGCTGTACACGCTCCAGATATTTTTCCTGAATTCTGTAATCACGTGACACGAAGGTTTCCAGATCACTAATTTCTAAAAAAAAATCGTTGACAGATATTTTTTCTGAATTCTGTAATCAACCCTAGTGTTCGGATACTTTTTTGAGCGACTGTACTTATTTGTTTGCACCCAATGGGCTAAATGGAGAAGTCACAACGACCCCAAATTTTCAGAGAAGGTTCATGAAAGGGATCCATTGAACAGTTATTAGGAGGTAGATGAAAGTTTCTCATGAAGCCCTCCAAAGTGTTCTTGACAAGGTAGGTTCTGTTGTTTTACCTCTAAGCGGCACTTTTTGGCAAAAAATGGTCTAAATGGCTAGGTCACAAGAACCCGAAGGCTCAGAGAAGATTGGGGGAGGGGACACACTGTACAGCTGTTGAGAGACAGATGGCAGACTCTCGTCAAGGCCATCCAGTGTGTTCTTTAAAGTGCACAGGGTATGGCTCTATCACACAATGAACCACGGTTTAACGTCTCATCCGACGGACGGCGGCCTTTTCAAGCCCATCGCTGACCCCTACTGACCGTTGGCAGGGCGGGAGTTTTTCGGGGATAAATCTCAACGCTGACCCAGCTGGGACTCGAACCTGGAAAATGCAGATTACGAGCTTGTCGCGATACCGACTGAGCCATCCCCGCCCCGAGCAACCAGGACAAGCCTAATGTAGCTTTTAGGTTTTATCCGTACTTAGTGTAGGGATGTACGTAACTTCTTCCTTTTTAAAAAAAAATATAATAATGCAATTAAGCGTTATTATAATAATGGCTCTCCCGCACATGGTTTAATGTCCCATCCGACGGACGGCGGTGTTTCCAAGAAGAGTCTGAAGCACCCCCGACTGAGAGTTAGCTACATCACCTACGAAGAGCTTTAGCCAAATAACTCCTCTCTATGAGTAGCAATCCGCAAAATTCCCCGCCCTGCCCACAGTCAGTAGGGGACACCGATGGGCTTGGATCGGGCACCGATGGGCCGTCGGATGGGACGTTAAGTCGTGGCCCCGTGTGCGGGAGAGCCATACCCTGTGCACGTTAAAGAACACGCTGGATGGCCTTGACGGGAGGCTACCATCTGTCTCCCAACAGCTGTTCCAGTGGGTCCCCTCCCCAACCTTGGGGGGCGGGGGTGGCTCAGTCGGTAGCGCGCCAGGCTCGTAATCTTTAGTTCCCAGGTTCGAGTCCCAGCTGGGTCAGCGTTGAGATTTATCTCCGCAAAATTCTCCGCCCTGCCCACGGTCAGTAGGGGACACCGATGGGCTTGGAAAGGCCGCCGTCCGTCGGATGGGACGTTAAGCCGTGGCCCCGTGTGCGGGAGAGACATACCCTGTGCACGTTAAAGAACACGCTGGATGGCCTTGACGGGAGGCTACCATCTGTCTCCCAACAGCTGTTCCAGTGGGTCCCCTCCCCAACCTTGGGGGGCGGGGGTGGCTCAGTCGGTAGCGCGCCAGGCTCGTAATCTTTAGTTCCCAGGTTCGAGTCCCAGCTGGGTCAGCGTTGAGATTTATCTCCGCAAAATTCTCCGCCCTGCCCACGGTCAGTAGGGGACACCGATGGGCTTGGAAAGGCCGCCGTCCGTCGGATGGGACGTTAAGCCGTGGCCTTGGTGTGCGGGAGAGCCATACCCTGTGCACGTTAAAGAACACGCTGGATGGCCTTGACGGGAGGCTACCATCTGTCTCCCAACAGCTGTTCCAGTGGGTCCCCTCCCCAACCTTGGGGGGCGGGGGTGGCTCAGTCGGTAGCGCGCCAGGCTCGTAATCTTTAGTTCCCAGGTTCGAGTCCCAGCTGGGTCAGCGTTGAGATTTATCTCCGCAAAATTCTCCGCCCTGCCCACGGTCAGTAGGGGACACCGATGGGCTTGGAAAGGCCGCCGTCCGTCGGATGGGACGTTAAGCCGTGGCCCCGTGTGCGGGAGAGACATACCCTGTGCACGTTAAAGAACACGCTGGATGGCCTTGACGGGAGGCTACCATCTGTCTCCCAACAGCTGTTCCAGTGTGTCCCCTCCCCAACCTTGGGGGCGGGGGTGGCTCAGTCGGTAGCGCGCCAGGCTCGTAATCTGTAGTTCCCAGGTTCGAGTCCCAGCTGGGTCAGCGATGAGATTTATCTCCGCAAAATTCCCCGCCCTGCCCACGGTCAGTAGGGGACACCGATGGGCTTGGAAAGGCCGCCGTCCGTCGGATGGGACGTTAAGCCGTGGTACCATGTGCGGGAGAGCCATACCTTGTGCACGTTAAAGAACACGCTGGATGGCCTTGACGGGAGGCTACCATCTGTCTCACAACAGCTGTTCCGGTGGGTCCCCTGCCCCAACCTTCTCTGAGCTTTCGGGGTCCATGTGACCTGGCCATTTAGCGCAGGTGTGCAAAAAAGTGCCGCTCAGAGGTAAAACAACCCAACCCAACAACCCCAACCTTCTCTGAGCCTTCGGAGTCTTTGTGACCTTGCCATTTTGCCCATGGTGTGCAAAAAAAGTGTCGCTCAGAGGTAAAATAACCCAACCCAACCTATGAGCAGCAATACAAAAAAATTTTACCATAGTACACATTACATCCAGAACAAAACCACAGAATATATCGATCAGAGAAGTTTCCATTCAGAACTCATAAATGAAGACGAAAATAAAAAATTCTGCTCCAAAAAAAAAACCGAAGACAAAAATGTTACGAGAATATAAAAAGGACAAGAGCTTGCATAAAACGATTTATGTAAGTGAAAGAAGTAGATTATGGTCCATGTTTGGATAAAAAAAATAAAGAAAGAAATCGTATTTATCAACAGTCATTTATTATTGGTGTTTTTTTTGTTGTTGTTGTTGCAGCTGTTGCTTTGCATCTTTTTTTTTTCATCCTTATTCGCATTTCTGTTTATCCTTTGGTAGCCGAACTATGCAATCGTTCTCTTTTTCTCATTCCTCAGTCTCTGCTGAAATCAATGCAATCCTTCCTAACATAAAATAAAGTTACAAAAGATTTATCAAATGCTGATTTTTCCCATTTTTCACTAAACGCTACAGTTGTTTTCGTGGCAATACACCAAAGTTATACCGAATTTTTATTGATGTAATTGAAAGGACTCAGATTTAAAAGAAGCAAATTAAATTTTTTCATTTCTTTACACATATTGTTCTTTCCCTTTTTTTTTTCCTCTCTGCGTTCGCTACTTTTGTTGCCACTTTTTTTACGATGGCGTTTTTTCTTTGGGCTCCCACGGGACGAGGAGAACTGCTGGAGCATTTGCTCCGGTTTAAGCTCGGCGGGGCCGTAGTCACGGAACGTGAGGCAAATAAAACTAGCGTACAATGAAATACATCCAAAATATAGATTGGGAATTCTACAGGGCTGAAAGCAGAAGAGAAAATAAATTTTTATTCCAGAATTTTTCTCGCCAGAAATCATTCACCACTCGCGAATTCCAGAGGGAAATTGGTCCTAAAATCATCGCAAAAAGGCTTTGCCGAGCATTTGGTCTCTGTACGAGTGAGATTGGTTGGAGTGAAAACACCAGGATCTTGGAGTTAGGCAGATGTCAAAAGAAAATAGAAATCAGTAGCAATGTATCAACTGTATTTAATGCTGGTAAAAAAAAAATTGATGTGAGAGGAACTTTTATTTTTTGTTTAAAATGATAGAAGAGTGCTGTAAATATTTGCATTGCTCACAGGAGATATGTATTCGAGAATGATTGAAGATGACTAATTGAAGATGACGCCAAATACATCGTTACGGAAACCAGGGAAATATGATAAAAGGAACGACCATTAATATAACCATCGAAAACTGAACGAGTTGGGTTGTTTTACCTCTGAGCGGCACTTTTTTGCACACCATGGGCTAAATGGACAGGTCACATGGACCCCGAAGGCTCAGAGAAGGTTGGGGGAGGGGACCCAGCGGAACAGCTGTTGGGAGACAGATGGTAGCCTCCCGTCAAAGCCATCCAGCGTGTTCCTTAACGTGCACGGGGTATGGTTCTCCCGCACACGGTGCCACGGCTTAAAGTCCCATCCGACGGACGGCGGCCTTTCCAAGCCCAATAATGTCCCCTAATGACCGTGGGCAGGGTGGGTTGTTCTGCGGAGATAAGTCTCAACGCTGATACACAGCTGGGACTCGAATCTGGGAAGTGAAGATTACGAGCCTGGCGTGCTACCGACTGAGCCACCCCCGCCCCTATTATGAGGGATGTATGACGATAAGTATTAAATCTTCGAGCTCTCTGTTCAAATATAGTACGAATAGTTTGTTTTCAATCAAACGATCAACTTGATTAGAAGTGGCAACTATTATCGCCATGAATGAAATGGAAAAACTAAGCATATTTCGTATCGATGCATTCAGCATTGTGGTTGAAAATTCTCTTATATCAAGCAGTCAGTTTTCAAACTATATTCAAAAGGCAGTTCTGCTTAAATATTATTAGTTTAAGTTAGTTAGTTAACCGTTTAATTAACTACAAGTTAGATAGTCAAGATTTATGAGCAACATTCTATAATGAATTAAAGAAGTAGAAATTTGTGCAATATTCGAAAAGCGAGATATAAAAATGGATTATAAATTTGTTAAGAAATTTCACTCTTGAATTGTTGATTAGAAGATAATTCCCACGTATCAACGACGATATTGATTTCTAAATAGAGCAGTATACAACTGCTATTATAAAGCAGGTTAAGCTTGTAACGAATAAATCTGTGATATTGGAATATTCTCTATGCAGATTCATTACACGAGAAGTACAATCTCGTTAACATTTAGAACTCGTTAACATTTAGAACTCGTTAACAGTTCTTTCTTCTTTAAAACTGAATTCTCACAATTTAAGTCTGTAATATTCACTCTTTGTCTGAGGAGCACTACGACAAATTTCAAATTCTATGCAAGACGCTCAAGCATATTCTTCTTCTGTCACTCTTAATAATTACTGTTTCATCTATCCTGTGCGTGTTTCTAAGCAAATATTCAGCTTATGACAAAATCAAAATTGTTACTGTTTTACCTCTGAGTGGCACTTTTTTGCCCACAATGGGCTAAATGGCCAGGTCACACGGACCCCGATGGTTCAGAGAAGGTTGAGGGAGGGAACTCACTGGACGCTCTTAGGAGACAGATGGTAGCCTCCTGTCAAGGCCATATATGCAGTTAGCGTGTTCTTTAATATGCATAAGTTATGATTTTCATGCACACGGCGCCACGGCCAAATGTTCCATCCTAAGGATGGCGGCCATTCCTAGTCCATCGGTGTCCTCTACTGTCCGAGGGCAGAGCGAGGAGTTTTACTGAGATAAGTCCCAGGTGGGACTCGAATTTGGGAACTGTAGATTACGGATCTAGAGCGCTACCGACTGAGCCTCCTACTATGCCCCTCCTTATTGTAAATGAAAGATTATAATGTTATATTGTGCGCAAAGATTTATCTCCGAAAAGGACACTTTTAATCATCATATCGATCTTTATTCAGAGAGAATTTTCCTCCTTTTTTAGTTGGAGTCTGAAGACATTAAAGCATCTCGTTACTGTTAAGAAGAGCATTTCTTCCAGGCGAATCTCAGCACGAAGTCCGCCCCATTCATTTGGCTGTCTGCTCGCGACACCGCTGAGGTGTCCAGGTGGGCCGCCAGCCGTATCGGCGCTCACGGTTTGCTGGGCAGGCGATGAGCCAGTAAAGTGCTCTCCCAGCGGATCCCTTCCGAGGCAGGACCGGGCCACTCTTCGACCGTACCCGCATGTCGTCACCAATCTGCATCGCAAATCAGGATCACGTTGCGGTCGCCACTTAGAAGCTGCACTTTTAATGACGCCGGATTATACAAGCGAATTACTTGGACGGTGTGTATTAAACATGACTGCCGTTTCCGCACGACGAGCACCGGCGACAAAGGCGTTCCTTTGCCCGCTCCTCGGAGGAGAGGGGAGGAGAGGCCGCGATGCATTCATCAATATGCTGTTGGAACCACTTGGTGCACAACGGACAGCGCTCCCAGTCCACAAAGGAGAAGAAGGCGTCGTCTTCAAGGACTGCGGCGGACTTAATATCGCGCTGACATGACGGAAAGACATTGCTGAAGTGCGTCGAGGAATGTCTCTTTAGACTCAGAGAGACTGATTGTGCTTACTCTTTAATAAATTGTGTTGGCTGATGACGTTTTATTCGGCTGAATGACCGGTGTGAACATAAGAAGTCTTACATTGGAGAGAAAATGAATAAATTAAGGTTTCGTCTCATTTATATAGCAATCAGCGTGTTGAGATTTTGAACAAAAGGGACCTGGGATCGAATTCCATATAAAGCAGAAGTATTATGTACTTTCAAGGTTTGCGACATAGTTCTATTTATAGAACTATATAAATACATTCTGTGTGAGACTTCTGTGTTGTGTTACCGCTGAGCGACATTTTTGCACATAATGGCCTAAATGGTCAGGAGTAGTTATGTCGCACCATGGAACCCCCTCGTATAGTGCTTCCCCCCATGACGTCTCCGGCCCCACCCCCCTTCAGGTCACGCACCCTTATTAATATTCATAACCAACAATGCCCCCTTATTCATAATTAATAATTAATTAATATTTCATAATTAATTAATCGCCCTTTATTAACAATTACTCCCCTTTATTAAAAACCTGTGGCGCCATCTAGTGTATATTATGAGTACTATATTTAGAAAAGCCCTCTATTTTAACTGAAATTATTCCCAATTTTAACTCCCCTTCATTAAAAAAAACCCTTATCAAAAGTTCCACCCCCTTTATTAAAAAACTCCCTTATCAAAAGTTCCACTCACCTTTATTTAAAACCCTATCAAAACTTCTCCCTGGTTGACATGTATTTTTGAATCCCACTTATCAAAAGTTCCGCCCCCTTTATTAAAAAAACCCTTATCAAAAGTTCCGCCCCCCTCTATTAAATCTATTAAATTCGTTTTCACTGGTGTCACTGAACGGTAATAAGTATCCAAAACTTGTTGCTGAGGTTTGTACTTTTTAAATTATTCCTGAAAATTTTTAGTTAGGCGGATTTTTATGTTATCGAATCGAAGAAGCTTTCTCATGTAGGTTGTTCCATAGATATATACTGATATAATCGCTGAAGTATTTGTTAAATTTTGACTATCAGTCCAGCTGCAAATAATATTTCAGTAGATTAGCTCAGGTAAGTTGAGAGGGTGCGATCGAGTGAGACTTATTAAGTGTATTATTTTTTATAGTAGGTTAGTGTATTTGTAAAAACTAATATCCCCTACTCCATTAACATACATTCATGTTGGATGTAGAACTAAAGTTTTTTACGCACCGTAAGCAGAAACGCAAGGGTACCCGCAACGTATGAATTCCACTTTTAGCATTCTTACTTTCTATAGCATTCTGCCGCGTACAAAGAATTCTTTACAGAATTATTTTTTACCCGAGGAAAACAACTGATCTTGTAAAGCGTAACGAACACACGCGTACTGACGCGGCAACGCGAAATAAAATTTCATCAGCGTGATGAGTCATTGGATCACACGTTCGCCGGTAAACGGTGGAAAAGACGATTTTTAAAAACTGTGAGAGCGTTTAGAACTGTAGATTTTAAAAAAATTATTACTTTCAAACAATTAGCTGATTTTCCTTCGGAGGAAGAAATTGTTATCGACTGTTACTGCGTAGCGTTTCTTCCTAGGAAAGAGTAATATTTTGCATCATGTACAGTCGCTCAAAAAAGTATCCGAACACTACGGTTGATTACAAAATTCAGAAAAAATATCTGGCAACGATTTTTTTTAGAAATTAGTGATCTGGCAACCTTCGTGTCACGTGACACGAAGGTTGCCAGATCACTAATTTCTAAAAAAAATCGTTGCCAGATATTTTTTCTGAATTTTGTAATCAACCGTAGTGTTCGGATACTTTTTTGAGCGACTGTACTGAGGATACAGCAGCAATAAGTATTAGGAATAAAAAGTTCTAAACCATGTACTATACTTACGGAGAGTAATTATTGAGACATGGCAGAGATAAGAATTTAACGTAAAACCACTTTATCATTCCAAAACAAGTCCTGACGCGGAAAGTGCAGAATATGTGTGAACACAAATATCTGATGGCAACATCCTTCAACACGATGGAGACTAATTTTAATAAGAGAGGCTCAACTCTTTGAGGTTCAGGGGCATGTAATTTCAAAATGGCTTGTCTTCTTCCGACGGGGTACTTTGAAATAAATAGCTGACCTATCATAAAGGGAAAATGGGATGTTTCGATAAGAGGATGGAAAATTATTTCCAAAAAATTGTTTCCCTACCGTATCTCCTGTGATGGTCTGAATCAAAGGGGGTAGAATTGGGGGTGACAATGCGGTTTAGTCAGAAGGGCTGTCAACCGTCTTTAGACTTAGAAAAATTTCGAGATGGGTCCTAAAACAATGGTCAAGGCTGCAAGTGGGTTTTCATGTTGTAAGACATCATGTCTGATACGGAAGCAAAGGGGTATCGATAGTGCAGGGGGTGACGTGATCCAAGATTCATCCTTCAATAAAATGTGGTCCATAGTAAGGTGAGGTACCGAACGCTTGTTTGCGAAATGCACGTTGTAGGACTTAATGAAGGTCGAATTCGCAAAATATGGGACTCTGTAATTATTTTTGACGATTGCATCAGCCATTCTGAGAGAGGATGCCACCGAAAGTTTAGTTGGTCTCTGCAATTATTTTGAGGATTGCATCAGCCATTCTGAACGTTGCCACCGAAAGTTCAGTTGGTCTATGCAATTATTTTGAGGATTGCATCAGCCATTCTGAACGTTGCCACCGAAAGTTCAGTTGGACTTGGTAGAAACCAAGGGACTTATTCGGGAGTTTGTGATCGGTGAGGGGGAGTTTAATAGAGGGGGCGGAACTTTTGATAAGGGGGGATTCAAAAATGCATGTCAACCAGGGAGCAGTTTTGATAGGGTTTTAAATAAAGGGGATGGAACTTTTGATAAGGGAGTTTTTTAATAAAGGGAGTGGAACTTTTGATAAGGGTTTTTTTTAATGAAGGGGAGTCAAAATTGGGAATAATTTCAGTTAAAATAGAGGGCTTTTCTAAATTATAGTACTCATAATATACACTAGATGGCGCCACAGGTTTTTAATAAAGGGGAGGGATTGTTAATAAAGGGGGGTTAATTATGAAATATTAATTAATTATTAATTATGAATAAGGGGGCATTGTCGGTTATTAATATTAATAAGGGTACGTGACCTGAAGGGGGCAAGGCCGGTGACGTCATAGGGGGAAAGCACTGTGCGTGGGGGTTACATGGTGTGACATAACTACTGCCAGGTCAAAGGACCCCCCGAAGGCTCAGAGAAGGTTGGAAAAAGAGACCCGCTGTAACAGACTAGTAGGCAGATGGTAGCATCCCGTCAAGGCCATCTAGTTTGTTCTTCAACGTGCACAGGGTATGGCTCTCTCGCACACTGTGCTAGGGTTTAACGCCCCATCCGACGGACGGCGGCCTTTGCATGCCAATTGGTATACTAATTGGTGATTAAAATATAGCTATACTAGGAAATGATCACTACACAAATGAATATCTAAATTTGTTGTCATCAAATGGCTTTCAAAGTTTCATAAATTCACCGACCAGAGAAAGTATGATATCTTCTACTTGTTTAGATCACCATTTTGTTAAAAGCAAAATCGAAAGTTCATTCAAGAGCAGCATTTTTAAATTAGCAGTGACTGATCATTATCCCATTGCCTTAACATTATTTATTAGTCTCAACAGTTAATTTTAACAATAATATGAATATTCAGTGTGATAATTATACAGAGCCTATTCTTTATCACTACATAGACTATACTTTATTGAACAGGCTTTTAAGTGAATGTTCCTGGGACGAGGTATTAACTCTTAATGATGCCAATGAAGCTTATAATAAATTTTTAACCACATTTAATCTCTTAATTAAAGATTCAACTAGAGAAAGAAAAATTCAAAATAAATCACAATCAGCAAAGCCATGGATTACTTCCGAAATTCTGAATTTATTAAAAGAAAGAGATAAGCTATATAAAAAACACAAAAAATACCCTTTAAATGAAACTTACGAAAGTAGCTTTAAAAACTTTAGAAATCAAATAAATTATAAAATACGAGATGCAAAAAACAGTTTCCTTGCAACTCAGTTTCAAAATTGTGATGGAAATATATCAAAGCAGTGGAAATTGATAAGCGAGATAATAAATCAGAAGAAGGTAGAAAATAAATATCCAGAATTAGAAAGTGGTTCTGATTCAACTGAAAATGCTAAGTTATTGGAAAACCAATTTAATGAACACTTTGTAAATATAGCAGTAAATCTGTCAAAAATAGGATTGTAAGAAATCAAAATAGCCATATGAGTAAAAATGTCAAATCCATGTTTTTAGCTCCAACTTGTAGAAAGGAATTGACTGACATTATAAAAGGATTTAAAAATAAAAAATCTGCTGGGTATGACAATATTTCCATTATCGCTGTTAAAAAATGTTTTTTAACTTGATTCAACCATTGGTTCACATTTGCAATTTATCCTTCGAAACTGGCACTTTTCCAGATTTAATGAAGAAAGCTATTGTAATTCCAGTTTACAAAAAGGGAAATGAAAATGATTTTAAGAATTATCGACCGATATCTCTTCTCCCAATATTTTCAAAAATATTAGAAAAACTAGTTAATAATAGACTGATAAATTTTTTAGATAGTTTAAATTTTCTCTCTTAAAACCAATTTCGGTTTAGGAAGGGTAGAGGTACAGAAACTGCATTGTTGAATTATACGTCAAAGGTGTTTCATTCCATAGACAATAATCAATTTACTCTATCCGTATTTATGGACTTGGAGAAAGCTTTTCACACCGTTGATCACGAAATTTTAATTAGCAAACTAGAAAATATTGGCATTCGTGGTGTTGTATTAAAATGGTTTAAAGACTACTTACAGCACAGAACGCAATGTGTTGGTCTTTTTAATAACTTAGTAACCCAAAACATAGTTCATGTGGCGTACCACAAGGTTCAGTCCTGGGACCAACCTTGTTTCTGATATTCATAAATGATCTATGTAAATTAAAAATAAATAGCTATATTAACAATTTTGCAGATGACACATCATTAACTTTATCTGCTGATTCTCTGGAAAATCTCCTTTATAACATGAACACTGATCTAAAATGTGTGATGAAATGGTTGGCTTAAATGGATTATATTTAAATACGAAAAAGACTAAGTATATTCTATTTAACCTAAAAAAGAAATCATACAATCCAAATTGATTAAATTAAAATTGCATACCTTTTCATGCAATAATTACTCAGCTTGTTGCTGTGAAGAAATTGATCAGGTTCAAAGTCTACTCTACCTAGGCGTTTATATTGATAGCTCCCTAAGTTGGAAAATGCATATTGGAAAACTAACAAACACACTTAAGACAGATGTTATATAAATTTTATTATTTAAAAAAAATCCTCAGTAATAAAATGTTAATAATGTTATACAAATCTTGGGTCCAGTCTACTATACATACCATACTGTATACCGCCTGGGCCGTATACAGTATGGTATTACAAGTTGGGGAGGAACATACATTTCATCATTAAGGAGTCTAATTTCAATGCAAAATAAATTTGTTTCAAATATTACGAAATAAATATAAAACTGTTACCATCTTTTGTAAGTATACCATTCCAGGTGTATTTCCACTGAGACATTTATTTGTTTATAGAACATTAAATTACTTCTTTAAAAACAATAATGCAGTGCTGCATTATACAAATTATTCTATGCGAGATAATGGGAAAAGGTTTCTGTTACCACTTGCAAATAAAGAAATTATGCACAAACACTTTGATTATTTGGCCCCTAAAATTTTTAATTCTTTACCGATTATAATTCGAAATGAAACTAATTTTATGCATTTCAGATCTCTCACTGCTAATTATCTAACGACCATTACAAATGCTGACAGCCTGTTTTCAGTGTTAAAGTAAAAAAAAAACTTTAATCTTTTTCTTTTATTCTGTATTGTTTTTGTATATTTTTTCTTTATGTAAAGTTGAGTGTCAGTGTTGCCAAAATTATGTATTTAAATAATTTGTAAGTTAACCTACATGAGCTTAGATGCTATTGGGTTAATAAGAGTATTACAAATATATGTTGTTTGTAACCTTATTATTATAATAAAACTGAACTGAACTGAATTACTGACCGTGGGCAGGTGCGGGTTTTTAACAGATAAACATCACCGCCGACCGCAAACCCCCTTATCAACCCAATAATAATAATAACCCTCTGAGGGCTCTATAAAGAATTGAGTTGGGTTATTTTACTCTGAGCGGCACTTTTTTGCACACAATAGCTAAATGTCCAGGTCACATGGACCCCGACAGCTCAGGGAAGGTTGGGGGAAGGGAACCCATTTGAGAGCTGTTAGACAACAGAGGTTGTTAGACAACAGTCTGTCTCCCAACAGCTGTTCCAGTGGGTCCTCTCCCCCAACCTTCTCTGAGCCTTCGGGGTTCTTGTGATCTGGCCATTTAGCCCATGGTGTGCAAAAAAGTGCCGCTGAGAGGTAAAACAACCCAACCCTTTATTAGCCCATTCAACAACATAACAACCGTTAAGAGGTATAATGGCATGTTTAATTTGTAATAATTATCCTCTGCAATAGAAGATTTGTCAAAATCTGCATCCCTAGGGAATCCAGTTTCTCCTCTTCCCAGGAGAATTCTAAAAAATTCCATGTACTTTCTATGGACATAGGAATCGCCGTCCATAGGAAGGAACGTTGAACCATGGTCTAGCATGCAGGAAAGTCATACCCGTCCACGTTGAAGAACACACTGGATGGCTTTGACGGGTGATTCTCATCTGTCTCTCGACAGCTACCAGTGGATCCCTTTCCCCAACGTGCACCATGCTCGTAATCTGCAGTTCCCAGGTTCGAGTTCCGCCTGGGCCGCATTGAGATTTATCTCCGCAAAACCCCCGTCCTGCCTTCGGTCAATATAGGACAACGATGGCCTTGGAAAGGCAGCCTAATAGCAAGCCACTGGGCTCCCTTCTCCCAAACTTGCCTCAGCCCTCGGGGTCCTTGTAACCTTGCTATTTAGCCCATTGTGTGTAAAAAAAAGTGCCACTTGGAGATAAAACAACCCGAAATAACCCAGCTGTCAGCTTATTCTGTATTCTTCGCATCTTTGTGACCGCTTTTACGGAAAGAAATGTAACTTAGAAATAAAACAACATCCAATGGGCTGGGGTGGCTCAGTCGGTAGCGCGCCAAGCTCGTAATTTGCAGTTCCCAGTTTCCAATCCCAGCTGGGTCAGAGTTGAGATTCATCTCCACAAAATTCCCCGCCCTTTCCACGGTCAGTAGGGGGCACCGATGGGCTTGGAAAGGCCGCGGTCCGTTCGATGGGACGTTAAGTCGTGGCCCGTGTACAGGAGAGCCATACCCTGTGCACGTTAAAAAACACACTGGATGGCCTTGACGGGAGGCTACCATCTGTCTCCCAACAGCTGTTCCAGTGGGTCCCTTCCCCAAACCTTCTCCGAGGCTTCGGGTTCCTTGTAACCTGGCCATTTTGACCATGGTGTGCAAAAAAGTGCCGCTCAGAGGTAAAACAACACAACCCAACAACACCCAAATCCAAAGATTCCAGTGATTATCATCAATATTCAGGATTTAAAGAAGGTAAATCTGATCATGCCAGGGCCAAAGGTAAAGAGAATCTTCAAACTGAAGAAATTTGAGTCTTGGGTTGGGTTGTTTTATCTCTGAGCGGCACTTTTTTGCACACCATGGGCTAAATGGCCAGGTCACATGGACCCCGAAGGCTCAGAGAAGGTTGGGGGGAGGGGACCCACTGGAACAGCTATTGGGAGACAGATGGTAGCCTCCCGTCAAGGCCATCTAGCGTGTTCTTTAAGGTGCACAGGGTATGGCTCTTCCGCACACGGGCCACGGCTTAACGTCCCATCCGACGGACGGCGGCCTTTTCAAACCCATCGGTGTCCCCTACTGACCGTGGGCGGGCGGGGAATTTTGCGGAGATAAATCTCAACGCTGACCCAGCTGGGACTCGAACCTGGGAACTACAGATTACGAGCCTGGCGCGCTACCGACTAAGCCACCCCCGCCCCAAAATTTGAGTCAAACGGAATAAAGATTCTTCTCTGATTTGAACTCTAAAATGTCATATCTGGATAAACCTTGCTGCAACAACTTGGTAGCGTTGGAATTTGCGTGACTGCTTACAATCCACAGTTCCCAGTCTGCAAAAGAGAATTCCGTGTATGACGAAATCCTTCAGTTATTCATGTGGAGCTCCACCCCATTGAAAGAAAAGCACTTTTATCATGAAAGCTCAATGCCTGGATTGATGCAACTACTAAAAGCAATAAGTTCATCATCTATGTCGTTGCTCTGTTCTTTCATTAAGGTAAAGTGTATTACTCTCTCGGAATATGATCACCGTTAATCCAATATATTCATTTGTCCAGTCTATGTCTGACCATTAGCGATAGCTTAATGAATAAATGGCTTTTGGTGACTTACCTCCTTTCCAGTTCAACCCCCTTTCTGTACGGCTCTGTCATACTTCCTGCGTGGCCCTTACTCCGTTGTAGTCTGCCGGATGTGCGTTTCAATGGAATGGCGGAAGGTATCAGCAGATGATCTGATTGGCAGACAATCAATTATGCATCAGGCCAACAGCGTATTGAATCTGTAATGTATAGCGTGAGCCATTCCAAAGAGAATGCCGTTCGCGTGTCGATCTGGCTGCTCGCCGGTGGTCACTGTAAGCATGCGCTGAAATGGTTTGTCGCAAGGTTAGGTAATAATGCTTCTAAAGAGAATATTAAAAGAAATCTTGATACGTGGGTTGGGTTGTTTTACCTCTGAGCGGCACTTTTTTCACAACATGGGCTAAATTGCCAGGTCACATGGACCCCGAAGGCTCAGAGAAGGTTGGGGGAGGGGACCCACTGGAACAGCTGTTGGGAGACATATGGTAGCCTCCCGTCAAGGCCATCCAGCGTGTTCTTTAACGTTGGGTTGTTTTACCTCTGAGCGGCACTTTTTTGCACAACATGGGCTAAATTGCCAGGTCACATGGACCCCGAAGGCTCAGAGAAGGTTGGGGGAGAGGACCCACTGGAACAGCTGTTGGAAGACAGATGGTAGCCTCCCGTCAAGGCCATCCAGCGTGTTCTTTAACGTTGGGTTGTTTTACCTCTGAGCGGCACTTTTTTGCACAACATGGGCTAAATTGCCAGGTCACATGGACCCCGAAGGCTCAGAGAAGGTTGGGGGAGGGTACCCACTGGAACAGCTGTTGGGAGACAGATGGTAGCCTCCCGTCAAGGCCATCCAGTGTGTTCTTTAACGTTGGGTTGTTTTACCTCTAAGCGGCACTTTTTGCACACCATGGACTAAATGGCCAGGTCACATGGACCCCGAAGGCTCAGAGAAGGTTGGGGGAGGGGACCCACTGGAACAGGAGTTGGGAGACAGATGGTAGCCTCCCGTCAAGGCCATCCAGCGTGTTCTTTAACGTGCACAGGGTATGGCTCTCCCACAAACGGAACCGCGGCTTAACGTCCCATCCGACGGACGGTGGCCTTTCCAAGCTCATCGGTGTCCCCTACTGACCGTGGGCAGGGTGAGGAGTTTTGCGGAGATAAATCTCAACGCTGACCCAGCTGGGACTCGAACCTGGGAACTACAGATTACGAGACTGGCGCGCTACCGACTGAGCCACGCCGCCCCTTTTACATCAGTTAGAAAAGGTAAAGTTGGGTTGTTTTATCTCTGAGCGGCACCATTTTGGCCCACACTGGGCTAAATAGACAGGTCACAAAGACCCGGAATGGTCAAAGAAGGTTGGGGGAAGACAACCCACTGGAACAGCTGTTGGGAGAGAGTATCCTGTCGCCGGCAATCCAGCGTGTTCTTAAGCGTGCACATGAATGACTCTCCCACACACAGGGTCACGACTTAACGTTACAACCGACGGACGGTGATATTTCCCATCCCATCGGTGTCCCCTACTGACCAATAGGTATACCAGGCGTCACGGAATCTGAAGAACTATCTCTCAGAGCATCAATTTGTTTCGGCCCTCACCAATTTTCAAATGTCTCTCAAAATTCCTTCCTATTGAGTCGATATTATCTCTTATATAATTGGTATAAAAGCTAAAACGTCTTTGAATATGCGCCTTTGATAATATACAAATCTTTGCTTTTCGGATTAATTCTATGCATCGTACATGACAAGATTCGGATCTAAAAAAATTAATTAAATAAAAAATGGAGGAGGATAAGTGGCGCAAACGAGCCGAAGAATATTAAAAAGGGGGAGGGAGGGCAATAAACTAAATTTTCATCACTATATAATATTTTTCCCTACGTTTCAGATGTCTTCAAAAACTTTCTTGAAGAATGCGTGAGATATGTTCAGTTCAGTTTTATTAAAATAATAAGGTTACAAACAACAGATATTTGTAATACTCTTATTAACCCAAGAGCATCTAAGCTCATGTAGGTTAATTTACAAATTATTTAAATGCATAATTTTGGCAACACTGACACTCAACTTTACATAAAGAAAAAAAAATATATATATATACAAAAACAACACAGAATTTATAAAAATGAATTATTTTTTTTTTACTTTAACACTGCAAACAGGCTGTCTGCATTTGTAATGGTCATTAGATAATTAGCAGTGAGAGATCTGAAATGCATAAAATTAGTTTCATTTCGAATTATAATCGGTAAAGAATTAAAAATTTTAGCGGCCAAATAATCAAAGTGTTTGTGCATAATTTCTTTATTTGCAAGTGGTAACAGAAACCTTTTCCCAGTATCTCTCATAGAATAATTTGTATAATGCAGCACTGCATTATTGTTTTTAAAGAAGTAATTTAATGTTCTATAAACAAATAAATGTCTCAGTGGAAATATACCTGGAATGGTATACTTACAAAAAATGGTAACAGTTTTATATTTATTTGGTAAAATTTGGAATATAAATTTATTTTGCATTGAGATTAGACTCCTTAATGATGAAATGTATGTTCCTCCCCAACTTGTATTACCATACTGTATAGCAGACTGGACCTAAGATTTGTATAACATTATTAACATTTTATTACTGAGGATTTTTTTTAAATAATAAAATTTATATAACATCTGTCTAAGTGTGTTTGTTAGTTTTCCAATATGCATTTTCCAACTTAGGGAGCTATCAATATAAACGCCTAGGTAGAGTAGACTTTGAACCTGATCAATTTCTTCACAGCAACAAGCTGAGTAATTATTGCATGAAAATGTATGCAATTTTAATTTAATCAAATTTGGATTGTATGATTTCTTTTTTAGGTTAAATAGAATATACTTAGTCTTTTTCGTATTTAAATGTAATCCATTTAAATCCAACCATTTCATCACACATTTTAGATCAGTGTTCATGTTATATAGGAGATTTTCCAGAGAATCATGAATAGGCTTTATAATTTTTCGCCCTTACTTTTCGTTTTCATGGGGGGGGGGGGTGAATGGCTCCCTAACCCCACCTCCTGGATTTCCCCTGTATAAGACATTTTAAGACTGGGTAATAAACGGTAGACAGGGTTCAAATTTTAGCGTGATATGAAAGAGCAGGAATTATGTTCAAGAAATTGTACGCCAGGACACTATTCGAACGTATATCTCATAACAATCTGAAAACTAAAAAGTGGAATGTCTATAGACAGACAGAGGAAAAAAACAAAAGCAATACTCTCACTTTCAAACGATCTAAAAATTGAAGCAGCAGAGAATTTGAGTTGGGTTGTTTTACCTCTGAGCGGCAGTTTTTTGCACACCATGGGCTAAATGGCCAGGTCACAAGGACCCCGAAGTGTCAGAGAAGGTTGGGGAAGGGACCCACTGGAACAGGTGTTGGAAGACAGATGGTAGCCTCCCGTCAAGGCCATCCAGCGTGTTCTTTAACGTGCACAGGGTATGGCTCTCTCCCGCACACGGAGCCACGACTTAACGTCCCATTCGACGGACGGCGGCTTTTCCAAGCCCGTCGGTGTCCCCTACTGACCGTAGGTAAGGCTGGGAATTTTGTGGAGATAAATCTCATTGCTGACCCAGCTGGGACTCGAACTTGGGAACTGCAGATTACGAGCCTGGCGCGCTACCGACTGGGCTACGACCGCCCCAGCGGCAGAGGATGATGCGGTAAAACCTGTCGGCCAACTCTCCTGGATTTGAAATTACAACTTCTTTCCACCATTATGGGTTGGGTTGTTTTACCTCTGAGCGGCACTATTTTGTACACAATGAGCTAAATGACCAGGTCACAAGGACTCCGAAAGCTTAGAGAAGATTGAGCGAAGGGGACCCAGTGCACAGCTTAACGTCCATCCTACTGACGACGGTCTTTACCAAGCCCATCGGTGTACCCCACTGACCGTAGGGCAGGGAGATTTGTGGAGATAATCTAAACGCTGGCCCAGGTAGGACTCGAACCTGGGATTGGGTTGGGTTGTTTTACCTCTGAGCGGCACTTTTTTGCACACAATGGGCTAAATGGCCAGGTCACATGGACCCCGAAGGCTCAGAGAAGGTTGGGGGAAGGGACCCACTGGAACAGCTGTTGGGAGACAGATGGTAGCCTCCCGTCAAGGCCATCCAGTGTGTTCTTTAACGTGCACAGGGTATGGCTCTCCCGCACACGGGGCCACGGCTTAACGTCCCATCCGACGGACGGCGGCCTTTCCAAGCCCATCGGTGTCCCCTACTGACCGTGGACAGGGCGGGAAGTTTGCGGAGATAAATCTCAACGCTGACCCAGCTGGGACTCGAACCTGGGAACTACAGATTACGAGCCTGGCGCGCTACCGACTGAGCCACCCCGCCTCTCTAACCTGGGAACTGCAGATTACGAACCTGTTGCGTTACCAACTGAGGTACTATTCACCACCACCGCCATTAAGGACTCAAAGAAGGAAAGATTCCTTCAGTAGATGGCTTACAGAGAAGTGTCCCTCGCTGACTTTTACTCCTAGTCCTTTGCCGAAGGTTTTCAGCGCAAAGGTTAATGAGATAATCGTTCACCTGACGCGTCTACTTCATTTCCAAATTCCGTTAATTGATCCCTTGAAGGTTGCCATAGTTACGAGTGCGGGGTTTGTAATTTAATCAGAACTGAGGACAGCATCGACTGAGTGGGGAATTTAAGTTCGCGGACCTTGAAGTTTGTTTTCAGAGAAGTGAATTGACTAACACTTCAAGAAGTCAGGATTTTACATTGTTGATTATATAATAAATTATCGCAGGAAAAGTCCTGTAACAAGGAACTTAGTCGGTAGCGTGTCAGACTCGTAACCTGCAGTTCTCAGATTCGGGTCCAACCTGAGCCAACATTGCGATTAATCTCCGGTAAAACCCTATGCTCCTATGCTGGCCTCGATCACGAAGGTTTGGGTTGTTTTACCTCTGAGCGGCACTTTTTTGCACACAATGGGCTAAATGGCTAGGTCACATGGACCCCGAAGTCTCAGAGAAGGTTGGGGGAGGGGACCCACTGGAACAGCTGTTGGGAGACAGATGGTAGCCTCTCGTCAAGGCCATCCAGCGTGTTCTTTAACGTGCACAGGGCATGGCTCTCCCACACACGAGGCCACGGCTTAACGTCCCATCCGACGGACGGCGGCCTTTCCAAGCCCATCGGTATCCCCTACTGACCGTGGGCAAGCTTGTTTTATTTACTTCAGTTCCAAGAAACGTAAGCAAGTCGCCGCGTGTGTTGTTTATTGTACAGTACATATTTGCTTCATTTCCTCTTTCTGAATATTACAATGTACTGTGCGTATACATGAGTATGTGTTGTGATCTATTAATTATTGTGTGGCATAAAATGAGTGGGTGCAAACGTAGGTGTAGTGTCGTTACGATGGAGATGAAATTAAAAGCGTTAGAACGTATCGACAAAGGTGATCGAGTAAAGCACATTTGTGATGAACTAGGTGTTAGTAAAAGACTGGAGAAGGAATAGAAAATCTTCGCAAGATTTTTGAACTCATGTCGAGTCTAAAAAACGCTTTCTTCTCGGTGCACTCTTAAAAAGCCGAGAAATGAAATTGTCGATGATGCACTTTGGTTATGGTTGATGCAAGAGCGTCGAAAAGGAACGCCAATCAGTGGGCCAATCTTGAAAGAAAAAGCATTAATCCTTCATTCTAAAATCGATAATGGGGGAGATTCTTCAGCACGCGAGCGATGGCTTTCTCGCTGAAAAAAATGGCATGGTGTTCATTATCTTGATGTTTGTGGTGAGAAATTGTCAGCTGATCCTTTAGCAGCAAAAGAATTTTCTGAAAAACTTTTAGTGCTTGTTGAAGAAGAAAAAATCTGCAATGTAGATGAGACTGGGTTAAATTTTAAACTTCTTCCAACGAAAACGTTTGTGACAGCGCAAGGAACCTCAGCATCAGGATTCAAAACAAAGAAAGAATCACTCTGGCGGTGTGTACAAATGCTGCAGGTACGCACAAACTTCCTCTTTTTGTAATTGGGAAATCAGCAAATATCTGAGAATTCAAACATTTAAATTTAGCTGCTCTGCTAGTTTACTACAAAGCTCAGAAGTCTGCTTGGATAGACTCGTATTTGTTTAAAGAGTGGTTCTTTACAGAATTTGTTTCAAAAGTAAAAAAACCACTTGACAAGTCTTAAAACGTCTTTAAAGGCTCTACTCATTCTCGACAATGTCCCAACACATCCAGGCGAACTCATTTCTGACAACATAAAAGCCATGTTTTTGCCACCTAAAGTAACATCTTTAGTGCAACCAATGGATCAAAGTGTGCTTGTTTCGGAAATTCTACAGGGAACCAAAAATTAGGGAATGGGACTTTTAAATGCTTTGAAAGCAATAAATATCTGGATTCAATTACAGCAACAATTGGCCCCCTTCTCTCAGAATTCCAGCTGGGTCAGAGTTGAGACTTATCTCCGCAAAACTCCCCACCCTCCTCAAGGTCATAGGAGACACCGATGGACATGGAAAGGTCGCCGTCCGTCGTATGGGACGTTAAGCCGTGGCCATGTTTGCGGGAGAATTATACTCTGTGCACGTTAAAGAACACGCTGGATCGCCTTGACGGGAGGCTACCATCTGTCTCCAAACAGTTGTTCCAGTGGGTCCCCTCCCCCCTTCTCTGAGTCTTCGGGTCCTTGTGACCTGGTCATTTAGCCCATATTGGGCAAAAAAGTGCCGCTCAGAAGTAAAACAACCCAACGTTAAAGAACACGGTGGATGGCCTTGGCGGGAGGCTACCATCTGTCTCCAAACAGCTGTTCCAGTGGGTCCACTCCCTCAACCTTCTCTGAGACTTCGGGGTCCTTGTGACCTGGCCATTTAGCCCATGGTGTGCAAAAAAGTGCCGCTCAGAGGTAAAACAACCCAACCCAACCCATAACAAGGGTTTTTTTCCCTCTAACGCATCTCCGCTGTTGGTAACGATGCCGCTCAGAAGTAAAACAACCCAATGTTAAAGAACACACTGGATTGCCTTGATGGGAGTCTACCATCTGTCTCCCAACAGCTGTTCCAGTTGGTCCCCTCCCTCAACCTTCTCTGAGCTTTCGGGGTCCTTGTGACCTGGCCATTTAGCCCATGGTGGGCAAAAAAGTGCCGCTCAGAAGTAAAACAACCCAACGTCAAAGAACACGCTGGATGGCCTTGACGGGGGGCTACCATCTGTCTCCCAACAACTGTTCCAGTGGGTCCCCTCCCCCAACCTACTCTGAGCTTTCGGGGTCCATGTGACCTGGCCATTTAGCTCATGGTGTGCGAAAAAGTGCCGCTCAGAGGTAAAACAACGCAACCGACCTTAGCCTGGATTAATCCACCTTTTTTTAAAAGGTCTTCGTGTATTGTTTACTAAAAGATAAAATAACTAAACGAAACTGAAATTCATCCATAAAAATCCATCCTGAAGTGGATATAAAATCCCCTTCTAAAACTATATAAATTGTTTAAATAAAAAGCCATCTGAAGTTCCTAAATAAATCTACCTTTTAAAATAAAAAGTAAAAAAAATAAATACCCCCTCAACCAGTATTTAAATTTATTATATAAAAATCTGTCTCAAGTTCGAAGATAAATTCACCTTTTAAAACCCAATAATTAAATATTCCACCCCCCAAAAAAATCCACCTCTAAGTGGACATAAAAATCCAGCTTTCATTACTCTATAATTAATTTCTTTACTGAAAAATCCGCATCAGTTCGTATATAAATCTAATTTTTAAAATTCAATAATGCAAAAGGAACGTAATCAGTCAATAATTAAATGCTTCCTAATGTAAATTATTTATTTTTTTATTTATTTTACATAATTAAGTAAACTTATTCACAATGTCACTAAAGGAATCGGCAGAAAAATGTAAACTTTTTAAACTAATAGATGATGGTGTATGAATCTTCGAAATAATAAATGATTTATTATTTGCTGACTGTAGATACTTTGAGCCGGGGGGCGGGGGTGGCTCAGTCGGTAGCGCGCCAGGCTCGTAATCTGTAGTTCCTAGGTTCGAGTCCCAGCTGGGTCAGCGTTGAGATTTATCTCCGCAAAATTCCCCGCCCTGCCCACGGTCAGTAGGGGACACCGATGGGCTTGGAAAAGCCGCCGTCCGTCGGATGGGACGTTAAGCCGTGGCCCCGTGTAGGGGAGAGCCATACCCTGTGCACGTTAAAGAACACGCTGGATGGTCTTGACGGGAGGCTACCATCTGTCTCCCAACAGCTGTTCAGTGGGTCCCCTCCCCCAACCTTCTCTGAGCCTTCGGGGTCCATGTGACCTGGGTTGGGTTGGGTTGTTTTATCTCTGAGCGGCACTTTTTTGCACACCATGGGCTAAATGGCCCGGTCTCATGGACCCCGTAGGCTCATAGAAGGTCGGGGGAGGGGACCCACTGGAACAGCTGTTGGGAGACAGATGGTAGCCTCCCGTCAAGGCCATCCAGCGTGTTCTTTAACGTGCACAGAGTATGGCTCTCCCGCACACGGGGCCACGGCTTAACGCCCCACCCGACGGACGGCGGCCTTTCCAAACCCATCGGTGTCCCCTACTGACCGTGGGCAGAGCGGGGAATTTTGCGGAGATAAATCTCAACGCTGACCCAGCTGGGACTCGAACCTGGGAACTACAGATTACAAGCCTGGCGCGCTACCGACTGAGCCACCCCCGCCCCATGTGACCTGGCATTTAGCCCATGCAAAAAAAGCAAAAAAGTGCCGCTCAGAGGTAAAACAACCCAACCCTTTCAGCCGGAATTTACCATTGATGTTATTTGACTATTATTCTGTGTGTTTATTTACTGCAATAAGGCTTTTGGATTTGCGTCTTGTAATTGGACTTTAATCTGTAATTGGCCCAATAATAAACATATAATTAAAGTAAACTAATGTTGCTATTATACCATTGTTAATTTTTTAAACATCTTTCAGTATTCATTTATACTTTTATCGCCAATGCACTGAAATTGGTAAAGTTACAGTGTTTTCCTAAATTAATTAAACTCGGAAATGTTTGTGGCTAGAGTTATTCAGCTGACTATCTAACTAAATAAAAAATAAATATCCCCTCAAGCTGCTGTTTGCCACAGAGGTCTGACAGGAGCCTGTCAGTTTATATGCCAAATTAGAAGGTCTGTGAGGATGGCAGGACCTCAGCAGAAAAACAACTCTAATTAAATATTAGGAAAAAACCAAACTTCGGCTTTAAATTGTTTGATATTTGGAATTATCATAGAGATAATTGTATTAGTTGAAAGCGATTAGTTACTTTCGCTTAAAGCATTGTTGCCAATTTTCCGTACTTATGAACATTTGTTGGCACACCTCCAAGGAAAAATAAATCCCGCAGCAAATCAATAATTCCCTTGCTTTTTCGGCTTTCATCACTTTATCAGTAAGACAAATCTCAGTTAAGTGTTGGGTTGGGTTATTTTACCTCTTAGCGGCACTTTTTTGCACACCATGGGCTAAATGGCCAGGTCACATGGACCCCGAAGGCTCAGAGAAGGTTGGGGGAGGGGACCCACTGAAACAGCTGTTGGGAGACAGATGGTAGCCTCCCGTCAAGGCCATCCAGCGTGTTCTTTAACGTTGGGTTGTTTTACCTCTGAGCGGCACTTTTTTGCACACCATGGGCTAAATGGCCAGGTCACATGGACCCCGAAGGCTCAGAGAAGGTTGGGGGAGGGGACCCACTGGAACAGCTGTTGGGAGACAGATGATAGCCTCCCGTCAAGACCATCCAGCGTGTTCTTTAATGTGCACAGAGTATGCTCTCCCCCATACACGTGGCCACGGCTTAACGTCCCATCCGACGGGTGGCGGCCTTTCCAAACCCATCGGTGTCCCCTACTGACCGTGGTCAGAGCGGGGAATTTTGCGGAGGTAAATCTCAACGCTGACCCAGCTTGGACTCGAACCTGGGAACTACATATTACGAGCCTGGTGCGCTACCGACTGAGCCACCCCCGCCCCTATCTCAGTTAAGACAATGGAACGAAAACTGTCTGATAATAAATTATATTTTATATTTTAATTCTTCGAAAACAATATTTTTACTTCAATTTCTTCTTGTTATCTGTTTCCGTATATATATAAAATTAAGTGATATCAAACAATTTATTGCATTATATTTCATATTTTAATTATTTGTATAATCTACATAACTAACTTTCTACAGCAGGATTTTTTAAGGAGGTAAAATTAATTTTATTTTACTGTTATGTTTGTGGCAGGATATAATGGGGATATTTTAAAACTTTACATTTATGAAGGACTTTCAAATTCTGCATTTTCTTTTATCAATTGGAAATTTATATTTGCATCTATATGCTGAGGTCCTGCCATCCTCACAGACCTATTATGGCATATAAACTGACAGGCTCCTGTCAGACCTCTGTGGCAAGCAGCTGCTTGAGGGGGTATTTATATAAATATCTCTTAGTATCTGTATTTGGGGGCGAACATTTTCTCGAATGAATTTTTATCAAACGAAAATTTCGATCACAAATGACAGATGAACATCTGAATTCGACACTAAAGGATAGTAGTACAGTCACTCAAAAAATATCCAAACACTATGGTTGATTACAGAATTCAGAAAAAATATCTGGCAACGATTTTTTTAGAAATTAGTGATCTGGCAATTAGTGTCACGTGATTACAGAATTCAGGAAAAATATCTGGAACGTGTACAGCAACTGTACACGCTCCAGTTACCGTTCACAGCAAACCGTAGCGTGTGTAGTTACTGCACACGCTCAATATTTCCGTGAGTGAGCCCACATGATCCAGGTCTTTGTGAGCTCACACGATCCAATGTGCTGTGAACATTAACCGCAATCGCTCCAGTTTGCTGTGAACGGTAACTGCACACGCTCAATATTTCCGTGAGTGAGCCCACACGATCCAGGTCTACTATACAGCTGTTACGAGACTGATGGTAGATACCATTCAGCGCATCTTACCATTCAGGATCTTTCAGCGCATTCTTTAACGTACACAGGCATGGCTCTCCCACATAGGGACCACGGATTAACGTCCCATCCGATGAACGGCGGCATTTTCAAACCCATCGATCTCTCCTGGCCAAGGGCAGGACGGGGAGTTTTGCGTGGATAAATCTCGACGCTGGCCCAGATGGGTTGTTGGATTGTTTTACCTCTGAGCGGCACTTTTTTGCATACCATGGGCTAAATGGCCAGGTCACATGGACCCCGAAGGCTCAGAGAAGGTTGGGGGAGGGGACCCACTGAAACAGCTGTTGGTAGACAGATGGTAGCCTCCCGTCAAGGTCATCCAGCGTGTTCTTTAACGTGCACAGGGTATGGCTCTCCCGCACACGGAGCCACGGCTTAACGTCCCATCCGACGGACGGCGACCTTTCCAAGCACATCGGTGTCCCCTACTGACCGTGGGAAGGGCGGGGAGTTTTGCGGAGATAAGTCTCAACGCTGACCCAGCTGGGAATCGAACCTGTTCCCTGCAGATTTCCAGCGTGGCGCGCTACCGACTGAGCCTGTCTCCTGTCTCTCCGAGTGGTCTGAGAAAAGGAACTTTTTAAATTGAAGGATAAAAGACAAATACTTTTTCTGTTGCATAATTACTAATAAAATATTATTTGCCTTTTTTCTCCACCATCCATTAGTTAAAATTAAACCTTTTAAGGGGTGAAAAAGTGGGTAAACGAAAAATTTCATTATCTTTGAAAAAGAGATTCTCATATGCGCCAGAGGCGATAGGCTTTCTAACTTTTCCTTCATTTCGAAAGCGCCTCGAAGAAATCTTTCCAAACTTTACACAGCTATAAAAAGCTCTGAAACATAGCGTATTTCAAAAATTTTATTCAGTCCTGTTTTTTTAAATCATTTATAACAACATGGGCATTTCGACCGGGAGGGCGATTTCCACAAATCGATAGAGAAATATTTTTTTCTTCTACGTCGTTCTGATGACAAGGCTTGTTTAAATGTACTAAACAAACAAATGCCAAGCTTTTTTCAATAGGGAGTTTGTTTCAATAGGGACTTTTTTTCAATAGCTTCATTTTTTTCCTTTAATTCCCTAGATGCTTGACCGACTGGTCCCAAATTTCGAACGCGGGTGTCCCTTGTGTGTTCCCATGTTTAGGTAAAAAGATCGGGTCCCTACTCGTCGTGGGACGGGATTTAATCCTTTCCCGAATGTAGGAAATCTCGCAGAGGTGAGGAGCGTTGCCCTATGCCTACTTGTGAAAGTTATCAATGGAGATACATTACATGCCCAGACAAGGACGTAATCGGTGAGAGGGGGTTGATTGGTTACCTCTGAGCGGCACTTTTTTGTACACCATGGGCTAAATGACCAGGTTACGAGGACCCCAAAGGCTCAGCGAAGGTTGAGTGAGGGCCCCACTGGAACAGTTGTTGGGAGACAGATGGTAGCCTCCCGTCAAGGCCATCCAGCGTGTTCTTTAACGTGCACAGAGTATGACTCACCAGCATACGGGACCACGGCTTAAAGTCCCATCCGACGGACGTGGCCTTTACAAGCCCATCGGCGCGAGAGGGGGGGGGATTGAACTCCCTGGTCCATCTCCCCCTCTACCGAAATCCAGTCGTTCTATAAAAAATCTCAGCTTTGCCTACATGCTTTGTAATTCAGAACAGTTTTCTTTCTATAATTTTATATTAGTCCCATATGTCCGACACTAAAAAAATTATTATAAAACAACTATCAAAGTTTATTTCGTATAGAGTAGAATATCATTCTAACCATTCCTGTCGGAATATTTTACTAACTGGAAAACCCTAGTCTAGTTCCACGTTGAACAGCTTTGACGGAAGGCTACCATCTGTCTCCCAACAGCTGTTCCAGTGGGTCCCCTCCCCCAACTTTCTCTGAGCCTTCGGGGTCCTTGTGGCCTGGCTATTTAGCCCATGGTGTGCAAAAAAGTGCCGCTCAGAGGTAAAACAATCCAACCCTAGTCTAGTCTCTCCCCCCCCCGCCGAACTAAATTCTCGGACCCTCCCCGAAACTACATCCCCCCCCCCCCCTGAATATTTAGTTTGTTCAAAATTTTACCTATTGAAAGTTTATATGTGTTTGTTTCTGTTATCAATAACTTCTTTGATGATACCTATAAGCAAAATATTTGCCACAATAAGTTTACTAGAAAAAAGGCTATGGGTTTTTTGAAACAACCAAAATTTTATAATATTTACGGAAGAAATTCCAAAGAATATCAAATTCCCTACCTATTTAACTTGCTTCCTAGAGAAATAGTTAACTTAAAAAAAATTTGTGATGTTAAAGAAAAATTATTTCAGTGGTTGTTGAAGAAGTGATGTTTTTATTTGGAAACTTTCATCATTTTGTCGGTTTTCTTTCTCATTTATTTTTTTTTCCTCTCCTTCATTTTTTGTACTACTGATGTAATCTAGATCATATCTGTAAAACCATATATGTACATTCCCGCTGATAAGCTTCGGCTTAGTGGGATTTTTTATGTAAAATAATTATGGATAATACTTATTGAAAATAAATTTGAAAAATCCGGGAAAAAAAAACTAAATTCTCGGACCTTCCTTAAACTACACCCCCCCCCCCCGGAACAAAATTCTCGGACCCTGACGTTTGGCGGAAAACGCGAGAGTTATGAATGGAACGTTTTCGCGCCAAAAACCTGTGTGCCGGCAAATGCGAAAACTGTCAGTTGATAAGAGGAATGGTTTACTGCCAAACCTTTGGCTGAAATGTAGCTAGTCGTATTAAAGAATAGCCGCATTTCCGGGCAAACAGACGTGTATGACGTCATCTGTGGCAAAAATTGTATTTTCTGCGGTTTCTGCGGATACTTGAGCGATCGGTCCCAAATTTGGTGGGTTCGATTGTTTGACTGATGAGTGGCACTTAAAACTGAAAATTCGATGTTTAGGGATTCATAAACCAGATACGGATTCGTCCATCATGGTGCTGCATATTGAAGCGGGATTCGTCTAAAATGACGATGCGATGCCATTCGCATATCCATGCGCGACCTTCTTGGCACCATTGCAGTTGCATACATTTGTGTTATAGGGTCAATGGTAGCCGAAGCAATGGCCGCCTAACAACAATGCCCCGATGCTGTCACGGTCAGTAGGGGACACCGATGGGCTTGAAAAGCCCGCCGTCCGTCGGATGGGACATTAAGCCGTGGCTCCGTGTGCGGGAGAGCCATACCCTGTGCACGTTAAAGAACACGCTGGATGGCCTTGACGGGAGGCTACCATCTCCCAACAGCTACTACATCTCCCAACAGCTGTTCCATCCCTCCCCCAACCTTCTCTGAGCCTTCGGGGTCCCTGTGGCCTGGCCATTTAGCCCATGGTGTGCAAAAAAGTGCCGCTCAGAGGTAAAACAATCCAATCCAATCCCCGATGCTGCAGACGACGTCGAACCATACGTGCGGACAGTAGATGATGTGCAACACACCCTAACTATTGAGCTCAAGTGTTTGATGTAGCTGTATGATCATTCAAAACCATGCGCACGAGATGTCTGTCCTCTCGTCCGTTTGTGTGACAGGGCTGTTGAGATCCCTCACATTAATGAGTTCGTTCCTCCTCTACCCACTGACGTCATATTCTCATCACTGTGGCAGCATTCCGTCCAACATGAGTACGGGTGTCTCAGTACGATAATCCGCCTTCCTGTAATCCCACATTTCTCTCTCGATCAAAGTCGGAGATCTGTTCGTATGGATGCCGTGTTTTTCGATGGGGCATACTTGATCCTTTAGAGCGAAAGAACTGCGAGCAAACACAATTCCAGTGCTTTACACCGGCTCTTTGTAATCTCTTATACCACTTCCAGGGGGCGTTACTGTCACACATGATGTGCGTAAGTGCTGCGCTTTGAATCATTTACCTGTTCTCCCATGGGAACCCATCTTGCATATTTCGGGACAATCTGATGAGTTCTTCCTGGTGTTGC